>VRMD01002103.1:0-14256 GCA_009872375.1 Sminthurides bifidus | reverse complement strand
ACCAGGGTTATTTATGGTCACCGTGGGAAGACGGTGCGTCGTTGGGAAAAAATCAGGGTTCCTCGTTCTCAAACAGTATCGATTGTTGTCGACCTCCCCCTGGTAGGAAAAAATGTCCCATTTCGGCTAGCTAACAAATGTAAATATTCCACCTGAGCATTATTATAAAGCAATAACGATAATGATTATGGATATAACGATCTTTGTTAAAGAAAACGGGTACAGTGCCTGGCTTCCAGGCTCTGAGTCTTAAGGACGGAATGCTTTGCATGGTCCCTTATTCACAGCCGGGTTGCCCGGATGCCTTGTTGTCCTCAAGTATTTTTTTACCAAGTTTTTTTTCCAGCCTGGCAGGAGTCTTGCAACGTCGTTGTCGCTTTCTGTAACGAGGACGTAGCGACTACGTCTGCGACCAAGTGGGACACCAGGGGACTTTCTCGACACAAGTTGTATGAGGTCATGTCGTGAGTCGCGGAGTGTCGTCTAAAGGGTAATATTTTTAACCACAGACGAACGCTATTGTAGAACACGACTCAAACTTCTGCTCCTTACATAATGGCTTTTAAATGCACGTTGAATGCATACCACTGCCATTCTGAATTGCTTGTGTACATCTGAAGCAGGAGCTTAATTTAGACCATCTCTCAAGACGTTCATTCGTTACCGAGTTTGATACAGCGCCAGGCTGACGACGACGACGGGTGTGTGACCTCCGGCCCGGTGAATTGTCCGTCCTGCTGCTCATGAATTTGAGATGAATTACTTTGAATTGTCAAAATGAGCGCACTATGTAGTAAACTCAGGTTGGGCTTTGGGTTTGTTATTCCGGTTGCAAGGATTGAGTTCATTTTTAATGTACAAAATAAGTGTACTGATGAATCCATGCTATATGCGGTGAATCACGTGAAATAATTCTTCAGCTCGGGCTTTCCACAGCTATGAATCTTTGACTCTCGGTCTTGAAAAGTTTGAAGGGGTGAAGCAAGGTGACTGGTGGCTATAACGTTGCATATGACAGGATTAAATCCACCGTAGTTCCAAGCACGTGAACGGTCCTCCATGTCGGGATCACGCTTCATGCCAAAAGGCAACGTAATGTTTAGCATTCCAAGAAAAAAACGTCCAAAACAGCAAAGTTTGTGTGTCTGTGAACATTTGACGAACTGCCGCAACCCCGGCTGCTTTTTTAGCGGAAGTGGCTCGCGCCGCCTAAACGCACGAAAGACAACTGTCACCCGGCGACCTCGTGGAATGTGATTTATGTCACGGAATCTTCACCCCCGAATTCGGTTTCCGTTAGAAAAAGGCCAAGGAGCGGAAGCGTGACTAATGGCAATTTAAAGCTGTGTTTGGCTCACTATGCCCGGCTTTTGTGACACCCGCCACGGTAGTCGGAGATGAGCTATACGGTGGATTTGGTTGGGATCTGTTCGTATGTTGACGTGAATTTTGGCTGGAGAACAACTTGCTGATTTCCTATGATTTGGAGACAAAAATTCTTTGGCGTACCCAACTTTAGGTGATGGGTCTTTGTGCATTCAAATGGACGGAATCAGACAACTCGTTTACGTTTAAAGATTCGATACAAAAGGATACACCACCTCCAGTTGCAGAGTTTACCAGGGATGCATAGTATCAAATCCTCTGGGTCGCGTGTGCTTTGTGCCGGAACTTTTGAGTGATGTAAATCCTGTAGTGTTTTGTTTGTTTCAAAATAATAATAATAAGAGCGGCATGTTTTCTCTCTCAAGTATCGGGTGTCATTGATACTTTCTGGTGAAGAAGCCGCCGTTGTCGGCCGTTGTATTTCAAGTTGTCAACTGGCCCGGATTTTAAAGGCCTGGCTGGCTTTTTATATCCTTTGTTGACAATTAGATACTTGTACGCAATCTATGCAACAAGGCTAATATTTGTATTTTTCTCCTTCATAAGTGTGTTCCGCTAACAAAGGCCCTTCCTTTTTAACGCATTCAACAATTCAAGACAAACAAAACAAGTTTGTGTAACTTGCCTATATATTGAGTTGATTGTGTGAACCAAACACTACCCTATTGGAACTCAATGGACCGGACCGTAGCCTATGCACCTATCTGTCCTGCCATGTACTCGCATTCCATCTTCCTATAACGAATAATAAGGAGGATAACAATCCAACAAGGCGTTTCCTTTTCTTGCATAAATGCCTGCCCGTGAAAAATGATAGACACATGTAGGAAATTTATCGACTTGGTTACCGTGTGTATGAAGGTATATAAAAACTATATTATGGCGGTATTCGGCACTCGAACTCGGCCTTGTCTCTTTGTAGAGAAGATCAAATACTCCGCTCATCAGCCTTAGTTTCAGCCTCACCAGCCTGAATTCCAAAGTATCGGATTACGGTGTCGGAGAGACTCGCGATTTCCTCGCATTAGAATCAAAGCCGTGTGTCTCTCTCGCACCCGAATCGCGTCACTTTACCCCGTTGATTAATGACGATGAGGGGAATAAAGCCTTCTTGTACACAGTGTGGATGAAACGATTACGGAAACGATCACGATCAAGACCTTGGATCGAATCCTTCTGGGCTCAGCCTCGGACCTAATGGTAATCCGAAAGAGAGGTGACAGGAGACTTAGCCATCCATTTGACCGGAAATCCTGGACATTGGAGATCAAATGACCGCGAAAAAGCAATGAGCAGCAGTGAAAAAGGGAATGAAACTACTTTCTCTCCGAATGGGGAAAGGACGCCGGTCTTGTAATTGAGACTGGATTTTTTCCATTGGACAATTCCTCTTTGTAATTCCCGGTAGATTGCCTTCCCATCCAGCATTGTTTGATACACTTAGAAGAGGCTTACCCACCAGCTCATTGAAGGAGACCCCACCATAGGAGATTTATTCGCAAAACTTTATGAGCCTCAAGCATGGAGGAATCGACAGGGGTGAAAGAAGTTGTCGAAGCGAAAAAGTTTATATTGTTGGGCACAATTTCATGTGTGATGCGAAGCAAATCTCCTGTTTTAAGTGATGGATTGCGCATTCCTTCACTTTGTACAATACGCCAAGATGGATTAAAAAGGCGAGTGCTGTCAATTACTTGTTACGTTCCTGTTACGTTCTTGCGTTACAATAACGCAATAATGGAGCAATAGTCCATGGGTCCAAATGACCAGTTCATGCTTCAACTTCCTCTGTCCCAACCGCAAGTTAAAGCAGAGTTTGGTAGCTGGTAATGGAATTATTCAGAGGTTTCAGGAAGGAAAACAGTCCGCTTCCAAAACTGGTTTGGTTGCAGCCTTGACTACCTCGCCGTTGTAGCATTGGCAAAATCCTTCCTGAATTGTTATTATTTATATCATTTTATTTCACCCATTTGGTGCTCGCCATGTGTGCAACTGTGGAAAACTAAAATGTAAGGGAAGTGAGCGCTAATAGAGGGAATCCGTAAGAGAGCTGTTCGTTTCGCCGACTGGTGCAGGAGGGAACGGTTCAGTGCTTGTGCGTTAACTTGGTGTGAATCTTGTCCAATTGTCTCTTGTTGGTATCATCTTGAAAGAGTCTTATCTCTTTCAGCTGCTTCACAGGTTTTGGGGAGGGAGGATTTCAAGAGTGAAACACATTTAATTAGAAATGAGCAACTTGAGCAAGAATTAATGCTCACAATCCAATTATACCAATGTGGAAGTAAACAGTGTATGTACTCCCATCAGTTCCATCTCTGGCCCGTAGCCTCTTCATCTCTCGCCATGATCCTTCCTTGTTTATGTTAGGACCGGCTGGTCGTAAGCGTGGTGGTTGAGCATGTAGCATGGATATAATTGCCGTAATAATATAAATATAATCATGGCTTCAATTCAACTCCACTGCTTCTGTGGTCCTCTAATCCGCTCATGTTCGCTTCCCAAGGTTGGCAAAGGAGTTATCTCGTCTTTCTGCCAACGGAGTAAATATTGTTTCTTCACTCAACCGAGAAGCCAGCTTGTCACGCTCCTTGACTTTTTTCAGTTTGTTTAATTTAAGAAAATTTAATTGCTTAAGTACTAAAAGAAGAGTATGAAAAAATAGTTTCTCCTCCTTCTGTGTCCTCTGCCTGAAAACTTAGTCGAAGCATGAAATACAACGGCAGGAAGGTTCATCCATGTTATCCAGACATTAGTTTCAGGAAGTGGAATCTGTGTTACTGAGCTACGAAAAAAAATCACACAGGTGTGTTCCACACCTGTGAAATTTGGCATCAGCAGCAGCCAGCAGAATAGTGGTAGGGTCACATCCAAGCATACCGGATTCACACATGTCGTTCCTCCTCCCGGTGTCCAGAGGCGGTCACGGCAGGTCGCCAAGACAAGAGACACTGGGGACACGCGCACTCCTGCTTAGAAAGCATGCGTATTCCCAAGGAATAATAAGAATCAGAATGCCATAAGGAAGGAAGAATGGTGAAGCGGATGATTTATTAAACGGATAGGATTTGAACAGTTTACAGGAGAGTCGTTTCGGATTTCATGAATTATTGATGGGCACAGTGGTGGTGGCTGGAGCGGAGTAGCAGTGGCTACTCCGTGTGTTTTCCTCAGGTAACCCTTGATTTATTAAACGGATAGGATTTGAACAGTTTACAGGAGAGTCGTTTCGGATTTCATGAATTATTGATGGGCACAGTGGTGGTGGCTGGAGCGGAGTAGCAGTGGCTACTCCGTGTATTTTCCTCAGGTAACCCGAATTCGTGGTCCCCCTCGGTTTTTCAAAAAGTCCTCTTTCTCGAGTCCTTTTCCGAAGAAAATGACGACACTTTCTTGACTGTCTCCTTCGTCTCGGTCCTGAGATCCTGAATGTGAGTATTTCTTCTGGTAGCTCCTCTTCTGGACAGAGTTAAGTTACTTGTGGAACCATGGTCCTGACTTAAAATGCAGGAGAATGTCACAGTGTATACCTGTGTATCCTGGTGCATAAATTTATTTCCGTGTGCACCTTTGCTCCTGTTGATGTCTCCTGGCCTTTAGTCGCAGAGAACGGAAGACGAAGACATGCTGCTGCTCCCTGGCTTTGGGACGACTGGAGACTCAAGTCGGAGGACAGACGTTCCGTGGTGTCATTAATATAGAAATGTTTAACCCTTGAAGAGAAGACGAAGAATAATGGTAAAAGGGGAGAGGTGGCAGAGGTTAAGCGTGTGTTGTTGTAAGGACAGGCGACAGTGTTTAGGGTCGTTTGTCGCCAAGGAAGATGATGTTCATCCCTCTTGTGTCTTAAAGCATCTCGGCTGCATACCCGAATCGAACAGATTCAAGGTGCCTTGGTCAGTGAGCCAAGGTGTGTAGCTGTAGCTCCAGCTCTTTTGACTTTGACACTGTTGTTGGAATGTGTATGCTTTCCTGCACTGTAAGTCCACAAAATTTTGCTGGATTCATGCCCCAGAACGTAGAATTTCAAAACGAGGTAAAGGGTCTAGAAAAAAAGGAAAAATACCATGGACTGTATAACTGTTCACGAGTACTGGAACAAGGAAGGCTTTTCCAAAAAGTAACAGTGTAAAATAATGAGCACCTTTCTCCGAATGCTTTGCTCCTTTCTAAAAAGCAACAGTAAGAGAAAAGCCTCTTACATCGTCAGCTGCCAGTGACACCCTCAATCTATGTCATCTTAAGTCTCCCGAGTCACAGCTCAGGAACCACCAGGCCCGTGAAACAACGTTAACTATGAAGAGGGACTTGTAAATGTATCGATGTTTCGTATGTAGGAACCTGATCATTTTTTACCTTTGGAGGGACAGTCGAGTTTTTTTCCCTGGCACATTTTTCTTACTTTTTTCCTCGTCCAAGCTGTCATTTGTGTGTCCTGTGACCGAGGTAACCAGGTATGACTTTTGGTTGCTGGACCTACCCGTTGGCTGGTTCCCAGCTCGACGATTGCTCCCAAACGGTACCTGGGCTAATAAAGGAGTGAGTTGAGGAACTTGCCTTGGTTGGTTGGTGGACTTTGTTTATTTCCCGTCCTCTCATTTGACATGAAGAATGTACCTTTTTTTGTAGAACGGGAAATAAATGAATTCGATTCATGGGACAGGGAGATGCGTTCCCTTGACAATGTTAAATACGATGGGGAAATAGGCGTAATAGGGTTGGAGAGAATTGTGGCTTGCTGCCTTTCTTGCATTGATAACATATTGGAGTCATTGAAGGGATAGGCCCTGCCTTTTCAATTGATGATGGTTGTTAGACACGGGAGAGACAAAGGGTATGTAAATATTGATCGGGGTCATGAATACCTCCGTGCTTACATAATTTTCTTTTTGGTATTTTCGGATTCGAGTCCTCAGGAACAGAATTCAGATCAAGCAAATAAGGTTCGACGACACCATGTTTTCTGAATCCTGACTGAAAGCTTATTGTTGAAATGCCGTAACGTAAACTTATTTGCTATGACTTTGAAAATCCTTAGAGTCGGCTGATAGTCAAAGTGAATTTGATTTCTTTAAATATTTTGCCGAAAGTAGAGTTGTTGAGTTGTGCTGAAAAGACCATTGTTTTGTAGTCGTATTCCCTTTCTGTTTGGGTGGTAAGCCACTGTTTTCAGTCATCCGAGAAAAAGGCCCAAATTGTTAAAAGTCAAAAGATGTGAGAAAATCCATTGCTTTTGAAGTTTGCTGCAAAAGCCAAAAATCATTTGATTGGAAAATTGCCAGAAATTTTTACAAAAACATGGCCTTTGCGTTAATCCTGTGATGGAAACTGGAAATGGGAGACAAAGTTAAGAAATTCTACCACCCTCTTTGTCCTTAACTGACCATGGGGTAAACACACCTCTTGTGTGGCACACAAAACCCTGGTGGAAAACGCTGAAAGCCGTAAATTTGTGGCCCACTGTGGAGCGATTGAATCCCTCAAATCATCCTATTGTTGGTGGACAAAAGACGAATTGGATTGCGTGATTGGTGCCACAAGAGTGACTTGTTTTCTCCCGTTTTCGAATCAAGTTCAATAGGGCAAATTTCCAAACAAAAAGACAACAAGCTGGAAGACAGTTCTGTGAAAACTCATTTAACCATACCAATGTGACCGATAGTAATTGGGTGGCCAGACCATGTGCAGAAGGCAGTTGTCCTTACTTCCCTGGTTA
Source organism: Sminthurides bifidus (assembly GCA_009872375.1). Taxonomy (NCBI): domain Eukaryota; kingdom Metazoa; phylum Arthropoda; class Collembola; order Symphypleona; family Sminthurididae; genus Sminthurides; species Sminthurides bifidus. Next base: position 7,157 of record VRMD01002103.1, on the reverse strand, counting down.
GGCCCTCAATCACAGGGTATAAATCAAGGTCTCGTTACAAATGGTAAGCCAAATTGAAGGTGTCAAAAAAAGGTTGATTGGTAAATGACAAAGGGATGACATTGACACTACAGAGGTTTGATGCTAGTAAAAAATTTACGCTTCTTCGAACTCAGGTGATCAGCATTGAAGTGTAAGGCACGTAAACATTCAAACCTCAACGCTAAAAGGTCAGTTACAGCAAGAGCGATAGCGAAATAGGATATCAAGTACATGGGAGGGAAGAAGCTTGAAGAAAAATGCACATTTTCTTATTTTCCCCACTACATTTTTCGTGATTACAGAACTTATAGGATTACAAGCCGGAGGAAGTGGGCTGAAGTCGGTGAAACTGCAAGACAGAATCGCATTAACGAGAACATGTTCTTTGCAAAACGATCGTGGAGATTATGTCAAGCATAGCTTGCTCAAGTGCCAGCTTGTGCATAAAAAGGGATGAGGATAATGGATTTTCGAACCGGTGTTTTAGAATAACATTGCGTATTCATTAACCATTCCCTGATGACAGATAACAGTTAGTAGAACACATCAGATAATTCTCGGAAGAATCGATACACATCGTACACGTGAGATTCATTGCGAAAGATGCTACAAAAGATTGGATGGAGTGCAACTTTGCATGGGAATGTGTCCAATGTACTTATGCACAGTGCGTGCATAAACATGTAAGTCAAGTGCTCAAGGCGAAATTGCATGCAGATTGCAGATTTTCGTGAACAATTGGAAAGGAGCCCTGGAAACTCTCTCAGTAAGCCATAACCATGCCATGTCGTTCTCCTTACCTTGTTAAGTCATTTGAGTGGCGGTAAGTGGTTTGCGGGAAACGGATGTTGTAAAAAAATAGCAGCGGATTTGCAAAAATCTCTCCGATTCAGGCAACATGTTTATTAATTAAGGAGCCTCAAAGTTGGCTTTATGCAAACAAGTTGTTGAGTTGGGAGTTAAATTTAATCCACTCAACAACCAGATAATAAAGTACAAGAAGAGGCTGACTGGCAGGACAATGACTCATCTTAATTAACCTTCCAGGTGTTGTAAAGTTGCGAATTAGGGGTTGGCAATATTCAATGAGAAAAAGAAACCAAAGACCTGATCCCTGGCCACCGTCAAGTTCCATGTGTAAACTTGGAAAGGAACAGGGGTAAAAAAACTTGAGAATCGAGAGAAACAGGATTATTTGCAGCACTCATACCAACGTCTTCATCCTTATCAGCTTCCAGCTTGTGATGTGATAAACGCTCCTGTGTATGAAATATTAAATTGGCCTGGCTAAATGCCCTGTGAATTAAATGAACAAGGTAACGAGGGTGGAGGACGGTGATCGACTTGAGGGTGCATGAATTCTCCGCGTTTTTTCTTTATCTCGTGTGCGGGTGTAAAGTAATTAAAAGCTGCGTGGAATGAACGGAAGTGGGAAAATATAATAGGCAGGGCATAAGCACTGCCTTGAGTTGCGGTCGTTACTTGACTTATTCGGTAGGTTCTTGATCCAAGCTTGTAACTTGTATCCACGTTACTGAACGTTTTGTTCATCGCAACTTGAGCTCTAGTAACTTTGAAACCTTCAATCCCGCTCAAATACCTTTGAAACAAACCCTCACCTTTTTCCTGTCATGTAGAAAGTCAAGTGTCATACGGCAGGTTGAGTGCATGCGAATTGAGTGAAACGCAGGTGAGGAAATCGCCAAGATTGATCACAGGGTGTATGGCGTAAAGCGGAATTGCATTGAAATGGCATTGAAATCACATTATTTCGGTATTGTGAAAAGGGGCGGGGCAGGTTCGCGTGCATCATGCCTTCTTCCATTGCACATCATAAGAGAGCCTCGTAGCACATCAGTTGCGTATGAGAGAGGAACCGCGAAACGTTTCTGTCCACATCCCTTTGTTACACTAACGTTGTCGTTATCATGGGCCGAGGGGGAGGTGTGTGTGGATTTTTTTTTTAGTTCTTTCTTTTCTCTCTCTCACCCATACACACAGCCCGATTATTAATTAATTCACCGTGGCGAGAAGTTGTCACGGTTTATAATTAAATCAGAGGTTTAATGGTGAAGGTCTTTTTATGATTATCTCATCACTTTATCATCATCTTGATAAGGGTGAATTCCACCCTTGTCCAAGAACTCAGCTCCCGTGTGAGAGAACTTGACTGGTTTTTGCCCTTATCTCGACACTGATTTGCCACTCTGGTTTCCGTGTCAACGCATGCTTCCGCGGTTGACAATTAACGCTCCTGCTACTGAGGTAGTTCCTTCTCTGATTGCTCTTGAAAGCTTGGCTCTCTGCTTCAGCTCTTTTGTACAATGGCTTCAATTTTTTTTCTACCCGTCGTACCCTACCCGCTACCGTTTTATTACGCCAGCAACTTTGGTCTTTGACCTCGACGGCTTATTTAGAAGTGCAAATGTGCGAAATGGCCAAATCCCGCCGGAATTGGTATAATTAGCCCTGCTTGGCTTCCAATGACTTTATTGCTGAGAATAGCAACTCGCGGTCTCCGGTAACAATAGGGTCGTGGTTTACAGTTATTTGTGGAAGCTGGGTAATAATAGGCTGGATTCAGGCATTTGTTGTAACTTGAGCTGGGAAGAATAGTCCACTTCGGATGTCAATCGTCGGTCTTTGCCTTGAGGTACAAAGGATAGAGTATAGGCGTATTGGATAAGGTGTAGTGTGTGGACCAATGAGCCTCACACGGGGCGATTGTTACCTGAGCGTCTATACTGGCTTTGTTGAGCGTTGGGCGGCTTGTTGTTGTTCATTGTTTCGACACATCGCCGGTGGTAAGAGAATTGTTCATGTGACAGAGCATGAAAATTGTAATTTTATGGGTGTTCAAGGGAATTTTCCCCCAGATTAGCTCCTAATGTAAGAGCTTTTATTGCACGTGGTGCAGGTGAATAGTCGTAGGGCCGTGAGCGCTGGTGCGTGAAATTGACTCGATCGTGTGGCAAAAGCCCGCTTTACCGCGTCTAATTCGAGAGGCGGAAGGGATTGATTTTGCGTTACCATGGTGATGGGAAAGGGTTACGAGCTGATGTAATGCCGTGGTTGAAACAACTGAAGGGCGTAAAGATTCTATAGTGCCGTTGTAATTTTGAAGTAAGCTGAAGTTAACAAGCTACTGTGAGCTTTTCAGTTTGGTTGATCTTACATGCAATTGCTGGAGGTTCCTAGGTTTATGGTTGGGAGTTGGTGTGGTTGGAATTTTGATGAAGGTTATATTTGTAGTTAGGTGTTAGAAATTGAAAGCCGCTGACTGATGGAACGTCAGAGTTGACGGTGAAATTGTAGTAGCTGAAGCTTAGAAAAACCACACGAGAACCAAAGGAAACCCGATTACAAGGATGGATGGAAAACACAGGTCCGCTGAGTCAGAAAGGTTTATACAGATTGGAGTTTGTAGTCATAGGTTGATATTTTTTTCACCTTTCAGTCCAGGTTCATCCAAGTTTGAGTCCTTCTTCAGATGAGTTGAGTCGGCAAGGTCGACTTGAAGGGTATTTTTAAAAGTTTCCTGCGTCTGGAAGATAATTACGGCCGACGATGCACCTTCTGAAACTTTGCAGTGTAATACAGAATGGACTGGGCCACGACATAATGCAAGGAGGAGGCAAAAAGCGTGCTGCCCTCCGACATTGATTGAACTTTTAGATTAGAAAATGATGGAGATTGAAGATGCAAGGGATGAAATGCTAATATTGAGAAATGTAATGGTAATTACGTGGTTTGATGACAAACTTTGGCGTTGATGAACGAGAGACTTGACATATGCTGTTTTAACCACGAGTGATTGAAATTGCACTGGTGCTTACTTCAAGTTTATGCTGTGCAACCCATCACACAAATCATCAAAAGATCAGAAACGGTGAAGAGGACGAACAATTATAAAATCTTGAATGATCAACGATCACTCATCTAGAAAAGCTGACCTGAAAAAAGGAGCAAGTTAATGAATTTGCGACCTAAAGCGTGTTTATTTCAGTCCACCGAGTCGATGTTATCGGTAGTTGGTAACTGAAGAAGCAAACATGATGACTGAGAACATGAGGAAGTCGGCTGGGGGTGAGGAGTCTCAGCTATTGGAATTCCTGTAGAGTTGTATTGAGCCGGCCGCAAGGAGAGAGGCTTAATGTTAAAAAAAGTCTGTGAAAATATTGATGGGCCGCACAGCTTGGAATCTGTTTTCTCTGTTTGATAATGATTTATTTACTCCGGTGATTACTCTGTTTCTGTTGTAGTGCTGGGAAGATGGGTGTAATTGTGATTTATTTCAATTTCATCTCCTTCTGAGCCAAGAGTTTTTTTTCTCTCTCATGCGAACGGGGGACGTGATAAAGGCTAGTTTGTCCTGTAAGAGAATTTGCTCTGCAAGTTCCAAAAGTGTATTGGTTGAGTGATTGCAGGATGAAACAGTCTCAAGGCCCAGAATTGACGGCAGGGAGACTATGCTCCTGCTTTTGGGACGGTGGAAGACGTGGCGAAGAAGCGGGGAGAGGGAGCGAAATACATAAATGATGAACAATCGGATGAGTATCAAAATTAGGATGAGAATTCCGACCCAGGGCAGGTATGCAGAAGCAGGAGGCGAAGGTACAAATAGGATTGCGAAGAGTAGGTAAAGACGTAGAGTGTGATGCTGATGATGCGGAATTGACAGTGTTCTGATTCCAGATCACTACAGGTGGTAATAGGGACCCCCTACGACGTTCAAGATGTATTCTCTTACTAATGTGACACTGATTAATGGACGTGCTCGCACTTTTTTATAGCAAGTACTCCAATAATAATAGAATACATAAATGAACCTCAAACTAACCTCTTGATGCAGTCCTGATGAGTCTGACTTGAAAGTTGAGGGACAGGCGATCGGGTTCAGTTCCTGTCTTTGGTCAGTCTCGAGCTGCCTGAGCATGGGAGCACCTTAACTTCAATGCCAAAATCATAGGGTCCTTCGGACTGCGGAACTTAGACGCCAATAATGGATCTGAAGCTTCTAAAGATACGATATGTCGGTAGGTTGACAGTTGTCCATACACTGTATTCATGGTTTGGTACAAGAAATGCGTCAGAACTCTGGTAGCCATTAGCAGTTCAGTTTGGTGCGAAAAATCACTGGTCCAGTGACTGAAGTGGGAAGCTCTCCATAAACAAGCACAAGGTTAGACTTTATAGGTGATTAGCTTCCAGTTTATGGGGACCAACCTCTAGGTGTGGCTATTTTATTGACTGGAAATCAGAAGTTGGGGAATGAGCTTGTTGGTTTAGCGGATGCTCAGAAATGTTTGCACTTTTATAAGGCTTCTTTACGTGTCTTACCTAGCCGAAGATAAAAACCAAGGGGAATGAGCACAGACGATTCATGTCGCTCTCTTCGAGTCTTATGGTTCACCACACCTGAATGGCAGAATTTGTGGACTGTAGCCTGGGATCAAGGGAAAGTCAAAGAAGGAGATCATCCGCAGAAGTTAGTTAGCGTTTGGAATCCTGTCCCGCTGTTAAATTTAATCATCGTTCCAGGTGTTGTAACTAGATTTTTTACGCCATCCGTTTTTGACAAGTCAGAATCTCATTAGCGGGAAGTGAGGAAACTGAATTACTTGATCATGTAGATGATGAAGCAGGAATGCTGATGTTGGCCCAACGTAATGGTGGCTACGAGCATAGTTGCCAGTTCCTGCTCTCAGGTAAGGCTCAGTCACCGAGTCTTTCAGCATCAACTCATAACTTGCTGCAGTCAATCACTTGAATCTTTTACGCAATATCATCTGCCCACTACAGATGCGTTGGACGGGTCGACGGTTCGGTCGCGCGGGGAAAGCGACTTAAGTGGAATTTTCCATCTAATGGTGCCCATTAATGCTCGCGTATTGATTGACCACGTGCGGATAATATTGATGGACAATTAAAGACAATGAAAAGTTGTTTTACACCAGGCAAAGCTCCTCAGTCCTCCTTGTCCATTTCCGAGGTGGTGGAGGGGAGATGTACTTGTCCACTGCTCTTATCAAGGGAAACAATGAATGAAATTCTCAGCTTGGGTTGATCCGATGTCATTGACGCTGGCTAAAGGCATTGAGGCAGCACGGCCTATTGGCACGGAAGCGTTTCCTACCTCCAGCCCTTCAAACAGGGGCAGGGCTGCCTGAAGTAATTGAAGGTGTACTAGGTGATGCAAAATCAAATGCTGAAGCTTAATGCCTCTGTGTAGTGGCTGTAGACGAGTAGTTTGGTCTGACCAGACGCTGCCGTTTCGTGACGAAGTCTTCGATGTCTGAGAGCGAGAGAAAAGTGATTTTACTTACCGACTGTGAGTCTCGTTCCTGGGTTCCGAACGAGAAAATCCCTCCTGTGGAGCAATTTGCATTTTTAATTACCCACAACAAATTGGTATTAACACCCATTCAGGCTCCATAAAGGCTGGTCGGGAATCTACGGGCCGCTACGGGCCTGCCTTTGCATCCATCCGTTGGATCAACTGCAAGATCCGCCTTATAGTCTCATGTGTCTGATTCATACAAACGTTGTTTGTGGACCAAGACTTTTGTAGCGTACAAATTCATATCCCCTGCTGCAATGCGAGCTTTCGGAACTGTTCGAGAAGCTTTTCAACTTTAGAACATGAATGGAGAGAATTTCATGCCTGTTAATCATGTTTTTTGTCACCCCATTATGTTTTGTACACGCGCCAATTGTTGTTTTTTTGAACTGAGTTTTTCCTCGGAATCCATTTCACACGATTGGAACCACGCAGTCTAGCATGGCCGTTTGTGGTTTTGGGCTTCGAGGACCTGTGGTCCAAAAGGTGTATTGTGACGATCAGGTTACTGCATCCAATAAATGGTTTTGGAACGCGTGCCGGAGCCAAACACAAATGACTTAACAATATGACATTTGCCTGAAGAATCCTGAAGAATTCCTGCCATTTTTTCATACAATGCTTGAGAACCAGACATTAAATAGACTGTAATATTTGCCTGTACTATGGCTGTGTTACCAGCCAATACTTCGATCGCCTGATCGTGTCTCAGGGTCCTGAGGTGGAGGCTGGAGGAATGCGAAATGAGCCGGAGGCAATCCCGAATTTCAATGCAATCAACTGTAGTGAATGCCAG
>VRMD01002102.1:0-14261 GCA_009872375.1 Sminthurides bifidus | reverse complement strand
TCAGTGAACATTTTCATGTTACTGGCACCATCATAGCTTTCATTAAAATCCCAAAACAAAATTCGTACCGCTTTCTCGCCAACTGGTCTTCATACTGAGCTTTTTGTTGTGCATACTTCTGTTCTTCTTGAAGCAACTTCCTCCTCTCTTCCGCTGCAACTTTGACCGTATCTAACTTCGAAGCTTCCAACTGGGCATTCGCTTCTGCTATCCGTGCCTCAAGTTCTTTCTGCTTCGTTTGTTCTTGAACTTTCGATAGATTAAAAGCCTGTCCACAAATATTCACCAATTGTCAGCATCTCCTTTAACTACATGATACCAATTGTTAAAGCTAATAATAGTTCTGATGGTGTTCCATCCTCGGCCAAAAAATCCTTTCAAATGAACTCACCTCAGATGCATATTTTGATTTTTCTAGCTCCTTAGCAGCTTGAGCAGCTCTTTCTAAAGCAGTAGAATCAAATCGGTTAAGTAGAATCTGCACCAATTCGTTTCGGTGGATCCTTTGGAGGCTCTGAACCGGAACCTCCAGTCGCTGGGGGTACCAATCCGGCAAAACTATCATCGGGAGGCGGTGGACTGCTTTTAATCCCAAATAGCCAACTCATAACTCACACTTTAATTGAGATTATCTCAGGTCAATTTCACTTTTTGTAATGGTATAGTATCATATATGTTAAAAATTACAATTAAACTGAAGCAATTTCATGCTCTCGCTTGAACCTCTCTCAAGGATGACGAAATTCAATAAAAGTCACGTTGTAAGTATAAGATAACTTTTTTCACACGGTGGTTGCATAAGAATACATACGCACTAAATCGCCGCATCAATATAACACAATGTTTCGAACCATCCCGGCGACCTTGTCATTTCCATGTGCTCTGCCTTCCGTTTCATTGCATGTACATACTGCTGAAAGGGCTAAGCACAAATTACTTATTCCTAACCATAAGAAATGTTTTGTGTTTTTCCTTTATTCTCCCAGCTCTTTCACACCATTTCTCCCACAGTGTCTGCTGATGCATCTGAAGAACGGGTTTGCTTCAGTCCCAATCATTTCCTTGCTACGGCGCCAGAGTGCATGAAAACCGTANCACCATTTCTCCCACAGTGTCTGCTGATGCATCTGAAGAACGGGTTTGCTTCAGTCCCAATCATTTCCTTGCTACGGCGCCAGAGTGCATGAAAACCGTAAAATTCATCACTCGACCAGGCAGTGCCCGTAGAAGATGTTGCAGGCCTTGCAAAAATTTTCGCAAACCTTCGAAGTTGCGTGAAGTTTGCTAAAATGACAAAATTCTCGTGAAAACTATGGGGGACATATGCAAGTGCCGTTCAAATGCTACTTGCACGGATCAAAACTGTGCAAGCGTTAGCGTCTTCAGAACGTTTGAGAAATTCTGCAACAGACGTCAAAGACTCATATTTGCGAACTTTGCAAATTGTTTTTACTTACTTCACAGGGGCACATATGCAAGAACAGATGATCATCAGCTGTACATAATTCTATGGAGTTTTGAATGCCTTTAGGAGAATTTGGAGTGTATTTTATGAAACTAATCTGTGGCATTTCGTTTGGATCAAGTCGAGGCAAAAGGCCTGCAACAAGGAAAATTGCAATATGTAGCACTATGGTAATATCCAGGAGCAAATTTTGCATATGTTACGGTGCTTTCCGTTTCCCAGGTAAGTAATGCTGCATCATCGGAATCTGTAACCATGTAACATGGGTCTGAAATAAGAACTTAAGCTCATCTTGTGCCACAATGAGCTTTGGTCTAGGTCTAGGTTATGGTCGATCAGTTGAGATTCAAGCAATATTTTTTCAAGCCGAGCAGATTCTGTAACATTGTCTTTCCAGGTGAACCTTCCCGTCACTATTAATCTAATCATTCATCATTCGCTATACCTAACCATTGAGGAGAGTTACTCCAGGTATTTCCAAACGCGATTACAACGCCAAAGGCGTTATGCCGGCCTCTTGACGGCAATAAATCGAGACTTCTTTTGAAATGAGTTAGTTTATAGCTCTGGTGCTGTTACAGTAGTAGAAAGAACATCTGTAGCTACCAGTCAATTCACACACTAACCTTGAGACCACAAGATGCCCTAGCCTTGGTTTGTAACTTTGTCTTACTTTGTGCCTTGCCTCAACCCCGTTATGGTGAAAGTTAAAGGAGCCGTTGATGGTAACAGTGCAGTTGCTCCTGTTCCTGAAAACTTGAGAAGGTCTGTGGGACCAGAAAGCTAAAGTTGGCGTCTTGAAGTCAGTCATATACTGTGATTGTTTAGGTAAAAAGTGAACATTTGGGCGATTTTAAAGGTTGGGTGCACTGTGTACACATGAGCACAGTGATGTATAAAGTTCAGGGTTGGTGCGCTAGCTGTAAAGATTTCCGAACATCTGGTTTTTTTGTAGCCAGGAAGTAAATCAAACAAATCAGTTTCCATCTCCCAAGAGGAGCAGGAGCTGTTCACGGTGTGAAAATTCCGAATGAATGAAGGTGATGATACATGAGATGCGTCTTTTAGCAGCTTTTGAAGCGAGTAATATAAAGTAGCACCTTTAGCCAGCAACATAGTTTTTGGCTGCCATAATTGCCTGAAGGTTAAGATTCTACTAACAGGAACGTTTGACCGAGGAACTATAAAAAAATCTTAAATTTTAAGGCCGTTAGCGTTAGTTCTGGTCGAAATCGAATCTATTAAATCTAATTTAAAGCATGGCATTACCACTGGCTCGGTATCAACAGTTTTAAAGCGTGGCATGTGAAATGACCATATGCCATGTGGTCAGAATGTTTAGTTAGTGATGGCCACGGTCTGAAACCGGAACCTCTTTGGCTTTGACTTCATTTCTGCACGTGGTCCGTCTATTGCTGAGCTTTAGCTTTACTTAATGTTGTTGAATTTGCACATTGGCAATTTATGAAGCACTATGAAAAGTCGTTTTGGCTGTGTCCTCGAGACGTTATTCTGCTCTGCTTTATGGTTAACTGTCCACAATACTATATTCTACGAAGATCATGTGATTGAAGTCTTGTGATTTTTGGCTAGAAAGTTTTAAAATGACTTTTTTGCTTTTGATAAAAGTTTTGTTGGGGCACATGACTTGATTATGAATGTAAACAAAAGCACTATCAGTTTAGACCGGGCCAAAGCATATGTTGATTATCTCCTCTGATTTTGCAACAGAAAAATGTTGGGGGTTTCAGTTTTCTCTTGCTGACGTCGTTACCGAGAAACATTCGAGACGAGCAGGCTTACTTTCTCGTAAAAGTTTCACGTGCATGATGACAGACTTACATGGGTCCAGTTTCATTCCGCTGGGTGGATGGCATTAGTGTCTTGTTAATGTTGTTATGAAATTGGATGAAGAGCAGTTGAGAGAACTAGCACACGTAATTAAGGATTTCGTCACATCATATAAATAAGTTTTTTTGGCAAATGCATCCGAAAAGTTTCGCGAACAAAGCTGGAAAAGTTAAAATGTACGAAGATGACTCATAAGATTCATACTGCAGAAAGGTTTTCACAGCTGGCAGTTGCACAAGCGGAGACTACAAGTCTTAATGAAATGGACACAGAATGCAGGATGATTGCACTGAATCTTAAAAAAATTAGGTTACTTATAAACCAGAGTATTTTTGTGTCAGTAAATGTGATGTGCAATCTGAGTGTCTCTGCCCCAATTTCACTCTGTTAGTGCGCAGTTTGAGTTTGATGTGGAATTTCTAAAGCCGAAATCGGTCAAACTAGAGAGCTTGGTTCAGCTTGATTTGTTATTCAAACAAAAAAGTAAGATTGCCTGTGAAATGAAATGGAAAATTTTCTAATGCATTCGCTGGCTTGTATCTTTTAGTTCACAGGTTACGCGTAACTTAACTACTGTCAATTACTGAGGGATGAAATATTTCATCAGTTGAGCCAGAATCTGAATGAAGAAACTGAGATTAGGTCAAACTTTCAATTATTACCGAAGATTGGCAAGATCTTGCATTGCACCCTCGATCGCAACTGCCTTCACAGAATTCCGTGATCACATTAGTCTGCGTTTCTTATGGAGCAGTGCCAGTCTCACAACGCCCCAGCGATGAAACAGCAAACAGCTGCAAATGATTGAATTTTTACCTCCCACAATTTTATGAGGCTTGGATTTGCAGCTAATTTATAGATCACACTTGTCAGAAAAAATCTTGGAAATGATGCGAGACTGAATAATGATGCGTGCCATGATAAAGAAAGTTTGCAGTATGGGCTTCTTCTCCCAGCTATAAACTTGTTGAGCCTCCACGCTTGAAAACGTTTTTTGCTTGCTACATAGTTAGAATATGGGCTAATGGTTTTGACCAAGTAAAATGGAATTGCTTAGCTGCCTCAAACGGCAAAAATGATCTAACAGACCAGCACAAGCGTTACCAACTTATCCTTTTATTTCAAAGTGAAGGGTTTGTTCAGGACCATGAAAAAGCCAAGAAGAAAAAATGACAGAAATTGGAATTCAGGTGCAGAACGTAATCAAAGACAATATCAGAACTAGTTAACGAAAATGAACAACAACTAGATGAAACTTGAGAACTATAAGGAACAGCAGATGAGTCTATTACCTCCCCAGTGATTTTTCGTGACACACATGGCAACGTTGGAATTGCAACCAACGACACTAGCACGCACTACAGATTTAACGAAAACGGAATAAAGTAGCTTGTTAGGTGATTTAAAACTACTATTAGGACGTCAAAGTTGTCAAGATACGCTAGATTGTAGAAGAGCACAAAGGCACATGACTTTTAGAAAATAGTTCACATGTGGCGGGTGTTGCCCATTGCCACCGTGACCTGCTTGTGAGGCTCCTTTGTTGTATCCCATCTGGAGGTTCAAATGACCCTCTGAAGCACGCAGCTGGTCTTCAGTGAACTGGCGTTCGTTTTTGTCAGCCATTTTTGGGCCAAGGGTAGGACCAGTCCATTCGGGGTGCTTTTGCGTCTATACATTAGAAAACGTATAACTTAAGCAGTAAGTTCTCGACTATTCTTCAGCTGAATTATCAGGCTGCCTAATCTTTTAATCGTGCTGCAAAACTGTAGATTTTCTTAAAAAGTAGTAGAGCTGAAAGGCTTGTGGCTTTGAGAAAAGAGCAGTATTGAAAGGTACTGTCACCATGGCAACAAATTTCACAACTTACGATTCTTCCAAGAGCGTATATACTGAGAACAACTTGAGGGATATTTCTTCGCTCAAATAAATCCGCAGTTTGGAAAATCTCTTCTTGTGGCAGTCCGTATTTCTTCACCGCGGCTTGGAATCTGTAAGGAACGAGAGTTATGCGTGTGAAACGATATATGACTATGTTCTGCCAGAGATGCAATTTTTTACAAATATTGTTTAAAAGCGAGGCTCCAATTCCTGAATTCCAGTTAACCATCTAGTATCTAATAATCAATGCTAAAAAATGTGGAATGCTTTTAAACACTTAAAAAGTACACGCCTACACTTCTTTTTCGATACTTTCGTGGACCAAAAAACTCAACTCAAAATAGAACTAAAAGCTGTAGAAGAAAAGATCTGAAGAGCAAATCGTACCATTGGTAGTTGTCTCATGAGAACAAATAACTTACTCGGATTTTGCGGGGAAAAATCTCATGTTTCACAGGCAAAAAATCATGATGGTATGCACTTCCTACTTTAGATCAGCATTTATCATACCTTTGGATATTCTCCATCAATCTGGAAGTTGGTTCCCTTGGCTTGAATCTTAGTGACACTGCCAGGTGCAAGCTTGTTAATCAAGTGGCACAGCACGACTCCGTCACGGAAGACATCCTCGAATTGACCAGGTGGTAGTGGTTCTCCAAGAACATCAGCAACCCATTTCATAACCTCGGCTTCGAGTTCCTTGTCACGCTTGCCCTGCGAATGAACGACCAAATCTCAGGCTTATCTAAACGTTGTTGCAATTTTCACAAGCTTTGTGACCAGAGGGAGCCACGATTACTAAAACTAAAGGTGAAAGTGAAAACTATGCCTTCATCAATTAAACACAAGCCCTTGGTGAGGCTCTAATTAGCTGGCTGAAACAGTACTTGGTATTTGAAAGCAGTTTTGCGGATTGGAATTTCGGTTCAGCCACAGGTCAATAATCATTACCTATTTCATGCTTCGTAAACCCCGTGAATAAACAATTACAAGAGTGCGTAGAACAAACCCCGGTTGTGACGAAAGCAAGCGTGTAATTGAATTACACGCACGAGCGGAATTTGTCTAACTATTTCTGCAACAAGAATAAAACAAGCGTCTTTGAACTCACCGGCATGTTGTTTCAAAGTATGGTGGTTGACGAGCGACGAAAAAATAGCAAGAGAGAGAAAATGAGATAAGATTCTGAAAATGTGTAAACAAAAAGTCACAGAGAACAGAGCGCGGTCGTTGATCAAATCACTTTCACTTGTGATATCAAACCCTGAGTGTTTTCTCGGTTTGTTTTCTGAATCAGTCCAAACGTTCCTTTCGGCCGAAAGTCAAGACGGAAACTGAGGACACAGCTTCCACGATCCACTGTGATGGAAGCCACAGCTGGTGATGCCATGCACTTTGCGGTCCTGTAAGCCCGTATGTATTCAATAGGCGAATTTACGCGAATTGAGGATAGTGATATGATTTCTAAAATTAGAGTTGATCTCTCGCTGAAAGTGACATTGAAAGGTTTAGCTTGGCTTGCATTTAAGATAAAAACAGAGAAGGTGGAGAGAGAATATGAGGGAGGGAGACGGCGGCTTCCAACGCCGGATTCCCGATATCTAGTCAAGCCATGGCGGATCGAATTCGCTAACTAGGAGCAAGTGCTTTCGGGAATTTTACTACTCCCACAAACACAAGTTAATTATCTGGCAAATGCATATATGAGACACTAAAAGGAGAACACCAAAGTTCGCACTTCCTCATCACTGGCACAGTTCTCCTACAAGTAAACGTATTTCTTGTCATGTTTTCTTCGCTCACCATGTGCAAGTGTTCACCGCTCTAGTCTCTATCATAACGAACTTTCTGGCTCAGTTCACGTCCCGCTATTTTCAGAAGGTTTACATCATCAGGATCATCTGATATGCAATTTTTTGATGGAACTTGTAACGAGGGAAGTAGTCAGCCGTTCGACTCGGTGAATTTAGCGCAGGTTGAGCAAAGGATTTAATGCATTTGCCCGCATACGTGATTGGAAACATGCTTTTTGACACTTTTTAAAAGCCATGAAAGTTGTGGGTGAGAGGCTGAGCTTGTCGGATTGCAGCTGAGGTATTTCGCAGAAAAGGTTCACCTTCAAATCGATGGTAGGTGGTAATGAGCAGGACGGTATGTTAGGCCCGGTGTGAGTGAGGGAATCCTGAAGGCTTGATGAATGGTCGCCCACCACGGGTCAGTTAGTTTGCAAAAGCTTCGATAGTGGATGATGAGAGCTTCTGCGCTACTGCAGTTGGTCAGGAGTTTGCAAAAAGTCGCTGGTTGTAAGGAATTGGACTAGACGCTCTGCTCTGTAAAACGCAAAGAGGGATGAGAAAGAAATAACGTTGACGCCGATGTCAGCCGGGTTGATGTTATTCTTCAGGAAATCAAGCGGAAAAAATTGCTTTCGACACACGTCGTTTCAAAGTCTAGAGAAGATATAACATAAGTACTATGTGACTAGCTACGCTGCCAAATGACGCTTGGTGGAACTTTGGAGCGTATCCAGCGCCTAGTAACAATATTCATTAATCATAGAACTCCCTAGCGGTCGAGAGAATCAGACTCTTTTACTTAAGAGTGGATGTCATCTGAATGTGTTACTCTTGTGTCTCTTGTCAAGTAACGGTTTCTTTGTCCTGGCGCCGGTTCTGGCATTAGTGCAACTGTTTTCCAGATTTATCAACGACTGTGTCACAATACCGGAAGTGAAATGTGCAATAATTTGCCAACTTATGCATCAAGTTATTACTTTGCTGGTTTGAACAAATTGGCGAGAATAAGGCCACAGAATGAATACGCAGCATGATGAAAAGCAAAGAGGTAAAGCACTTCAGTGTAAAAATATAGACGAAAGTTGGTGCCAAAAATCATTTTTTAAAGGAAAGTGATGGAAAGGTGTAGCATGCGGCAACGTTTTCATGTGGTAAAAGAAAGCGCGTCTTTTCTAGGAAACGGTAAAACTGCGAATGCGAATTACGAAGACTTGTAATCAGAGAATCCTGAATTTAGTAAATCCCGTAAAGTAAACAAAATCCACTTGACTCATAGGGTTTTACTACGGTCGACCCTACCATATTAAGCTGTCCCAAATCTGGTTTATTGGAATCAGCCATGGACTTTATAAAATGGTCGCGTTTTGTGAGAAACGGGGCGTTCGCAAAGCACTGCGAATACAGAGTTCAGAAGATCAATCGCCTTCATTCGATCATTTGGAGTTCACAAACTACTGTTGTAGAGCAATGCGAATTTTAATTAAAAGCGTATTTGCGTTAAAAATGGTTTGTGGAAATTTGTTGAACAGTGTAGATTAGTTGTGAACTAAGATTTTTTGCCTGTGGAACGCGTATAAGTTTGTGTGCAAAGCAAGTTGTGTTGGTAACATTTAATGTGTTCATGAGTTGCAACCAATTGTCGTTAATTATGTAGGATGGAGTTGTGTATTTTATCGAAGTTGATGTGAAGAAGTAATTAAGTTCAAAGGCAAGACAAATGAATGAATAAGCAATGGGTTAAAATTAGAAATGATCGCTTGAAGACTCCTGTTCTTGGAAGATTGGCTTGTCCACATGTGTGAGCATTTGTTAGTGAAGCTGAACAAGTGTGGTGAAGAAGTAGGTTAATCCTTCGAAGCGACGTTGACCAATTAAGAGAAATCGCGTTGCCATGGAAGAAACGAAGATTATTTACCATGTGGATGAGGAGGAAACACCTTACCTTTGTTAAGGTACCGGTGGCACCGAATCGAATACGATTGATTGATTTTAAGAGCGCATTAAACCGGCCGAATTACAAATTCTTTTTCAAGTCTATGGATGATGATTTCGGGTAAGTCAGGAGATTGTTGAAAAGCAAGAGGTGATGAATCTCATGGTGACAAAGTTGTGGCAACTGCTTTGCTTAAACTGACTGGGTTGTTATAATGTAGGGTTGTCAAGGAAGAAATCATTGACGATGAAGCTCATCTGCCTTGCTTTGATGGAAAGGTTATTTCGTGGGTAGGTTGCGTTCGACTCTAAGGTGGCAAAATGTTTAGAAGCTATGATTTTAATTCCATAATTTGTAAGTGACTCCCTGATTGTTTCAGCTTGTCTCTAACGATAGGTAGTAACGTAAGTGATTCAAATTCACAATGTGGAACCGGTGCGGCAGGAATGGAAAAGCAAGCATCTGGAGATAGAATTGGAAGACCATTGTAAGTTTTCACCTATTGTTTTTTGGGAGTCCTCTCTCTGTGTTGAAGGGAAAATTCTGCTTGCTGGTAGTGTTCAAGAATTAAAGCAAGTAAATTTTTCAGACCTCGAGGCCTACGATCACTTGCAAAGCCAGAGGACACGGAAACTGATTCTGTTTTCAGTTCCCGGAAAGGTTAGTGATTTTCTTAGTTGAAATAAACCTCTCATAACTGCTTTTCTGGTGAAAGTTTAAATATGTATCGGTAATGTCATATCATAAGGTAATGTGCTTTGGGTTTACAGGGTTTCCTGAATCTAGAATGAAGCTTTTACCTGCCAAACCAACAGTCTCTCACGGTCATCCAAGGATGCACGAAAAGAAATATAAGGGTTACTATGACTCCTCCCTTATGAGCTCCTGACCTTGACACGTCAACTTTTCTGGAGTCCGAAGATGATGCATCGTCCCGTATTACGGCCACTACTGACCACAGCTCGGTTTCGAGGGTTTTCCGCCATAACCACATGATGAGAAGACAGAAGCGCCGGAAGCATAAACCGCTTTCAATGTCCAGGACGTCGTCGTTTAGCTCTATCACGGATTCTACCATGTCGTACAACGTGATTGAAGTTCGCCTAAATATGTCGTTGGACGACAATAACCCCAATTTCCTAGGAATATCGATTGTCGGAGAGTCGAACAAGGGTGGTGATGGAGGCATCTACGTCGGGTCAATTATGAAGGGCGGAGCAGTAGCCAAAGATGGAAGAATTGAACCAGGAGATATGATTTTACAAGTTAATGACATTAGTTTCGACAACATGACCAACGATGAAGCAGTCAGGGTATTGAGAGATGTTGTGAGTCGGCGAGGACCAATTAAACTTGTAGTCGCAAAGTGTTGGGATTCAAATCCTGCTGGATACTTTACCTTACCAAGAACTGAACCTGTCAGACCAATTGATCCTGGAGCGTGGGTTGCCCATACTGCAGCGGCTATCAATGGTTCAAGCAATATTGGAGTCGGACCTGCTGGTGTGCTGCCAAATGCACCTTCAATTTCAACGTTGAGCTCTGGAAGCATCACCAGTTCTGTAGCCGAAACAGAGAGTAAGGAATTTCGCAAAAAAAAATGTTACATTAACGGCATTGACAAAAATTGTCACATGTAATCTAAACAATGGTCAACTACAGGAACTGTGGAGGAAAATGGCCCCATCAGGTTAACGGCTTCGACACCAATGAGTATTGTCGTTCGAGAAATGCAAAAGCCGGATTCTGGATTGGAGATTCGTGACAGAAATTGGCTGAAGATTACTATTCCGAAAGCATGCATAGGTAAATAAAACGTCATGAGCGAGCAATAATAAACTATAGGTACAGAATTTGAACTGTGTTTGTTTTGATGCAGGCTCCGAGATCGTCGAATGGTTGGTGAAGAACGTAGAAGGGTTTGCTGATCGACGCGAAGCCAAGAAATACGCCGCTAACCTCCTTAAAGCTAACTTGATCCGCCATACAGTCAACAAACTTACTTTTAGTGAACAATGTTACTATGTATTTGACAACAGTGTAATGCAACTACCACCAATATCTAATCTATCGCTCAACTCTAATTCAGATACTTGTAACCAGTTACCGTTGTACGCCCCTTGCTACGATATATACAGCTACCCTACAAATCAGCCGCTGAGTGAATCAAACTCGAGTGGTCGATCCGCTCAGCTTCTAATGGACCAAACAGACTCCAGATCAAATCACAGCAGTGGTATCGGAGGCCATCAAAATAACGGTAGCAGCTTGAATAGAGAGGGTGGCAGCATAGGAGGCGAGGTTTTTGTCGATGTAATGTAGCATATTTCAATCTACTACATTTTAGTTCTAAGTCGTAATGTTTTAAAAGACAATTTCTCTCCTACTTTTGAACATGCTGCCGCCTGAGCTTTTGTAAACCTTTTTAATACTGTGTCCGGTTAGCTTATAGCGATTGAGTCAAATTGTGCAACTTTACAGATGAGTTTACGATTTAGTTGTACTTTAGGTGCAAACGTTTGCTTTAATTATGACAGCATATGTCAGTAGTCCTAAGAATCAACGCATGTAGTTCAGTACGTTTTGCTATCGCGTAAGTATTGAGTGAAGTGATTCTTTCAATTATTTGACTTCTTTGCGTTCGCCAAATCGTAGCTTTATGTTAGTCATGTTATTGACGAATGTACGAGTTTTATTAGTGGATGCTATTTCGCATTTTAATTTTGCCAAAATTTCAAATGTTTTAGTGGAACTTCAATAAGTTAAACAGTTTCTGAAGCAAAGATATTTGAGCTCTATATTGCCCATCCAGTTCAGTCTGCGGCTCATAATAATGATTACAATATCTTGTATAGTTTCTCAAAGACTGTGAAGCGTTCATGGTAGTTTCATGCCGACATGTTTTCCTCTTCGTACCCTAAGCAATAAGACCAAACAAAAGTTTAGTGGTTGAGCAAAGTGTCCCATCAAGAATATTGAACAGGCAAGCTTCGTGGAGTTCTTGTATACCAGTTTATTACATCTTACCTAAGTTTGCCCTTCCTCCTTTACGTCTGAGTTTCTTTTTGATCTTCTTGTTTATCGGTCTCCTGGTAGTTGTAGTTTTGATTCTTCGGCCCTGTAATACCAATTGAAATTTCAATGTGATCCAAAACTTATGCCACGAAGTCACATTTGGTAAGAATGTTTAAATTACCTCGGAATGCTTAGGCTTCTTCTCCGAGGAAATGTCATCTACCTCCTCAGAACTTGAAGACGAACTTGAAGACGAACTCGAACTTGAGCTACTGCCTGAGCTACTGCTGGAGCTAGAACTTGAAGACGATGAAGATGATGAGTAGGATCCCGAATTTTCAGCGCTTACCGACGTTCCGAAATCCGGCCACTGTTCGTCACTTCCCGTATAGTCATCTAGTTCTGCATCTGTATATGTTCCTTTTCCTGCGTTCCTATCAGGATATTTATGCCGCAATGATCTTTCTGCTTCGACCCAATCGATACTTCGAGGAACTATATCTCGTGGTGCCTCGTCTGCTGCTCTATCTTCTAATGGAACGAGACTTTCAGCGCCATTTTGTATCGTTTCCTCTGCAATGGCTGTTGTCAAGATCAGCACTGTAAAGTCAAGCAAAAGTTAACAATCTTCAACACAAGTATTCTCCTCCAAAATTAAGTCTATCGGCTCACCTGCTTAATAAACTCACAACTTCTATAATTTAGGCTGGTTCTATGGCCTTGTAGCAGGCAATGATCAACAAAAAAGGTAACTTACCCAAACAAGTTGTGAATGTCGCAAAATACATTTTTGTGAAGTCCTGCTCTCTTCAACAACTAAAGTTATCTTCCAACCCCACTATAAGGTGCTTGCTCCCCGTCTGACTACAGCAATTCAGTTTCAAGAATTTTCCAAGGATAGAGACCTTCAGGATTAATGAATTGAAATAAACATCCATTCATCTGATTCTACCCTGATGCACTTCCGCGAATGTGCTTTGCCCTTCCTCCTACCATGCTGTAATAGTTACGAGGCTCAATTTTCGTAACCGCAATCAGAATCAAACTAATGAAGACGATGTGAAACTAAGCTTCAAAAATTAAGACGGGTTGCGACGAAATGAAGGATGGAATTGAATCAGTTCCATTGTCATCTCGGGTAAAATTCGTGACACCTTGTCTGATATCAAGTTGCCCCAACATTAGCGCTTAATGTGACTGAAGCTGATCTTAACTACAAAAACTTACCAGAATTGAAAGACTGAAAGTAGCATTAGTTTTCATGATGAAATTACAAGGGTGTACTGGAGCTTTGAAAGGAGCAAGATGCACAACTGACCGAATGTATTAAATTCAAATTAAAGTATTCAACCGGAAGGACTTTATTGGCTTTACTCTACTCTTTCTTTTAATTTCGAAATTCAAAACATTGTTTAAGCTTAATCAAACATTTGGCTGTTTCGCACTGGTCAACAATCAGTAATAATTATAATATTGATCTTCATCTCGACGGAAAAACGTATGGTAATGGCAGTGATTCTGACCCGGTCGGCAAATGCCTCTTTCCGCGTTTGCCTTGGCTCTTCAAGGGTCTTCTCCTCGAAGCACGGATTGGCACTTCGGAAGTCGTTGCCATGGAGACCTCATCTGTTACAGAGTATTAATTTTTTTCGTTAAAGTAATCTGTCGAACGTCAGTAATTCGGTCGTTAGTATCTACAACAGTAGAATGGCAAAATGTTTCATACTTGAAGTTATTGAGGGTTGTTGGCCAAAACTGTTTTGCTTCTCCCTTATCTTCTCCAGTTGCTTCTTGACTGCCTCTTTAGATTCTGATGACGACGACGATGATGATGACGAAGACGATAATCCAACATCTTCAGAAGATTCTGATGAACTTGAAGAGCTGGAGGAAGAGCTGGAAGATGAACTTGAAGACGAGCTGGAAGATGAACTGGAGGACGAGCTAGAAAAGGCGGCTATAGTTGAGTCTCCATCAGCTCCAGACTGTCCAGACTTATGGTCAAAAGCAGAAGCCATCCTTTTAAATAGATTTATTGAGCTCGGATGTCCAAAATCCGCATGTTCACCTCCACCATTGACAGTCTCATGAAATGGCATTGATACAACGGCAGTTCCTGAGAAGGACAAAACCAAAGGTTAAACGTTTTAGTGTGAAAGGAAGCCTGACCACTGCCTTCAAAGTAACCTCAGACCTACCAATTTACGTATCAAATGGGCTGAAAACGCAATTACCCGCTGTTATAAGAAAAAGCAAAGTTGCCAGTTTTGCCATCTCGATTTCCAATTTCAAATAATTAAAGACAAAGTGATGAAATACT
>VRMD01002101.1:0-14269 GCA_009872375.1 Sminthurides bifidus | reverse complement strand
TACACTCGTCAAAAGCTAAAAGCTACTAGATGCAAAGACGAAAGCCATTCTCTACAAACGGATCCGACTGGGCATCCTGTTTGGCAAGAGTCTTTGTCTGACTCGCCATTTACTGAATTCTAAATTGCCAGTAATCATAATATGGCAAATCTGAACCATGAGCTGGTGACATTTCTGCTTGTAAAACCTGTCACGGCAGACTCTCTCGCATTTCGCATCTGCGAATGGCAACCATAACAATGAGGATAATAACCATTGGCACTACAGCACCAAATCATCCTCATAATGGACCCATTCCTAACCTGCTCCAAGGGGGGAAGAATTCGCCACACAAAGCTCTCATCTGGACTTACAAGTTTTTAGTAATGATGGAATCCAATCAGTAGCCAGGAATCGTTGCCAATAATGCAAATCGCTACCCGTAGACAGAGTCATTCGCTCAAGGTTATGACTCCTTTGGTATTTAAGTTCGCGAGTCGAGTCACATATCCTTTGCTTCAACACAACTGTGTTATCAAGTCTGCGCAAGAATACTTCAGTCTATGCACTGTCTACAACACCAAACAAAGGATGCCACTTTGACCACCTGATGCAGGAGCTGGTAACGCTGCCGACCCAATTGATGAGGACGCAACAATTACTTTCACCATTGAAACACACACACATGTGCAAACACCCATACACACTGCTTTGAGACTTGCACTGTAATCCGGAAAGGAGGAGGAGCTGACCTCAGGTCACGTAGAGGTTGCGAATACCACGTCTCAGAGGCAGTGGAGAAAGGTATGAATGCAGTCGTTGTGCACGGCGAGGTACGCGGAGGAAAAAACAATGCGCGAATAAGGTAAACAGGTGATGATCGGCGGAGAAACTACTGTTGTTCAAGTGCAGTAAAAGTGGAAATGAGACACGTAATTGTACGCGTATAGTCGGCGAGGGAAAGTTGAGCGAGGGAGTTGTAGGCGTTGCTGTGCTAGCAAGGCGTACGAGAGTCAGGAACTAAAGAGGAGTCCGCGTGCATCCCGAGCTTCTCATCGACTGCTTGAGTGAGACACAGGCATGCTATTTGCATGAGGATCGACTCAGGTTCTAATTAATGCGGGGCTTGAGATAATGACTGCGATTGCGTCGTGTCCTGTGAAACCGAAAGCGCACCTCGAATCCCCAACCTTTTCAATCCACCATCTCCACTAACTAAAAGGAGGAATAACGACACAGGAAATCATAATCATCAAAGCACCACTGCCATCCTCTCTTCCGTACTAACCCTTGCCTTGCCTTTTCGAGCGTCTCCTCTAACTGGAAACCTACCAACTAACACAGCACTTAAAACACCGAGTAGCTGGAGGAGGAACCGTGCAGTCAGTCCGTCCGAACTCCGAACAGCCTAATTCTCCTTCTCTCCCGCAACCAAAACTCCGACGCAAACTTAACCTGTAGTCAGTTACCCGGCCGCTTTCCTCTCAATACTCGTGCCGTCACATCACAATCATCTGACAAACCGAATACGATGCGATATGAACCTCCCAGCTGTAGATCAGATCACGGGCTCTTATTGCACCTTATAGGAATTTTAAGCTTTCATTACTTTCAGTACTAGCTGTCACTTGCTCGAATGTCATTTAACAATTGTAACAAAACGTGGCAACAATGTTAATGATTGTTCCAAAACAACAAGTGTTTCCCAGTGCTACCTTCCACCACAGGCCATGTGAGGAGAATAGTCTTCATTCAATGAGTCTGGAATTGAGCACGATCCCTATTCCACGACTCACATGCCTTTTTCTGTAGCACATGTTTCCAGGAATCGGCAACTGTCTTTGCGAAAAGCGCTTTGTCAAGCCGTTACAGGTACCAGGAGGACGAATTTTTCCATTGGTACTAGGAAGTATTTTTGTAGCTACTTGAAATATTATTTTTTATCTACATCTACGCAATACTTGTCACTTCTCTCATATTGGAAGTTGAATGCTATTAGTCATTCATCAAAGCTGCAACTGCAATTTGAAATGACGAAGAGGTTAACGGGATTTTTGCAAAGAAACTTGAGGAAGAAGTCTCTTGGTTTGATACCCAATGAAAAAAAACATAATTTTGTTCGGTACAAAGTTTCTTCTTCATTTCTGTTGTTCGAACTTTGCAACATTACAAAATGCTAAAATGTACACTACATTGGCGAACCGGTGGTGAAAGGAAACAGTTGGCCATTGAAAGTGTATAAGGTGCATCTGAAAAAACGTTTCGAAGTATAATAAGAAACCTAACAAAATCGGACACACTGGCACCTCCCACATTATCCTTACTCCTTAATATGGCTACATGGCCCTGTAGTCTGGCCGAACTTGAACGTGTAATTAAAGCAGGGGGGCGAATGTAACGCACAATCAACTGATTTACACATTCATGTCTCTTATTCACTAATGAGCATTTACGCTGACTGAAAACGTAGTTAGCCTATCTTAAGAAAAGCTCTAGAAATTAGAAGCCTTGCAGTAGGTAAGGTTGACTAAACACAAAACACCAGGCGTGTGAGCATACTTACCTGGTACTTGTAACATTTTTCGAACTGATTCAACTTCACTTCCAGTCAATGCAGTAGGTTAAAACAACACTGCGTCTCCTATGTTCTTTACGAATGGGCGTCCAATTTCAGAAAATTCCTCGCGAAACACTCAATTATCACTACTTGAGAGTCTTACAATTTGAATCTGTCAAGGTGTACGTTGCACAACATCACACGTGTATCTTGACTTCACACGATTATCTGTGCACAAGTTTCTGAAATTCTCACAGAATAATCTTGTCTATTATTACAGCGGCGGAATTACCGGCAAATGGTCACTCACGAAGCTAGTGATGAAATACACAATTGTCCATGAAGCTTTCAGTTAATACTGACTGAAGTCAAAATCCCACTGTCACGTATACATTATCATTTGATCATAATAACTAAAAATGCTATCTTCGACGAACTTAGAATTTCGGCTGAGAGCTGTCGCCGATCTGCACTTCACCACACACATTGACAAATTATTCTAAAACGTCAGAGCGTTGCATTAGCAGTAGTACAAATATCAAATTTTCGGAAACTGGATCAGCTTTTAAAGATTATGTCAGATTATTAACGTACGTGGGTACACTTCCCCCGAAATCCGTAGTTTCAACTGGTAGAGCACTTACAAATATCGCTTTATAATTACAAGGGATTGGAATCCGAATGAGCCGACACCGGCTTCAATAGTCCAGTAAGTGTTTCCACGCGGACGAATAGAACTGATGCAGTTTTAGCTCCAGCTGAGGAAAAGTTTACTTGGAGCTTGTTGAGGAATTCCGCGTGAATTCTTTCTTCCTCGTGGAGGATGAATTCTCCGCTGGTAGACGGTGAATTAGACATGGAACATACACAACACGATCACTGATTTCTCCCTTCGGACATGGAAACAGCTCTGACCATATCTACACGGGATAAATCTTTCCCGCTACTTGATCATCTAGAGTGTGCATTCACCACTTTTCACCACTTCCAGTCCGTACAAAGAATCAATCAGCTGATAATCCACAGAAACTCCTTAGACGCAATTTACAATCACTTATGCAAAGCAACAGTCTCCTCCACGAATCCACCCGTTGTAACACGGCGTATCTGGAATTTAGAAAAAATGCTCAAATTGAAGTAAGTGAAACTGTGCTTAATTACGCTAATATCGCAACAGACATAGAGTTTACAGGTTCGGACTGTTTCTAAACCAAGGGAAAACGTTTTGACGGCGAAATAGACAAGAAATTTGTCGAGAGGTTGCAAAATTGCGCGTAGGCTAACAGGCTAGAATTTGGTCAAAAGTAGGAAAAAGAGCCTTGAAAAGATATTCAGGCTGTCGGCATTTCCTTTATACAGTACGAGAAAACTGTGTGGAAAGAAAAGGAATGAAAAGGCAAAACAAGAGACAAAAAGAAGAGGAAGAGTCTCACGTGTACGGGAGATTTTCGTGCCTCGTTTCAGACGGGAAGTTACTTAAGTTCTGTTCACGCTTCACTCTCTGCTGGGATACTGCGAGAATCGCACCAGGATTCTCAAGTCAGTCATCTGAGCCCCGGGTCTTCCCCGTGTATGCGTTAGGGGAGAGGAAGAAACCCGGGTGTTACTCTGATACTGTTCCAACTGAATGAAGGAACAGATTCTGATTATCTGGGAGAAAGCAAGGGACCAGTGTCAGCAGCGCTTGGGGCTGCTAATGTCTGTCTGCTTGCTCGGATCGTACACTTCCTTACCTTGAGCTCGTCGTACAAAATAGGATGAAAATTAAGCTAAGCTTCAGCTTTAGCTCCAAAGCTGTCGCTCATAAGTATCATGAGTAGAGGAACCATTGACTAGGTGAGAAGTGACAACGCTCTACTGACCATTGACCAAAGATTATAGGATTGCCAATGATGCTTTCCCAGCTTTCACCGGAAGGCTATGAGAAAATGAGAATTTCGTCTCACCTGTTCTTACGATGGGGCAGTGGAGATCCTCCGGTTGATTTCGAGCCAATTGTTTATTTGAGAGGTATTTCCAACTCGTCGCTGTTTGAAACATCAGCGAGTGACACTGGACTCTAATTTCTATGAGGTTAGCTGAACAGGCAGGGTGTTGGGCTGTGATGAGCATAGACTTGAGACGCTGGCTAAGATATGCAGTTCCTAAAACAAACGCGGGGAGTTGATGTGC
The DNA here is from genome assembly GCA_009872375.1 of Sminthurides bifidus. Classification (NCBI taxonomy): domain Eukaryota; kingdom Metazoa; phylum Arthropoda; class Collembola; order Symphypleona; family Sminthurididae; genus Sminthurides; species Sminthurides bifidus. The sequence goes on along the minus strand of VRMD01002101.1, from coordinate 9,561 downwards.
TGATGGACTGTGTATTGTGCAAGGTAGAAGAAGTTTGAATGAGCCGAGAGAAGATGCAGGATGTTGCTGGGATGAATCGACTCCTGACGTTCTTCTTCTTCTTGGAGAGAGTTTTCCGTTGTGTGCGAATGAATAAACGTTGCGTGGCACTGTCTCATGAAGCAGGAGTGCGGCGCTTCCAATGGGAGAGAGTGCGAGAGCTGAGGCTTGACGCGTTCGCTCTGGAGCTGAGCTTTCCCAAGACTAAATTAGAGTCAAGATATTAATTACGAAAATCGAGGCGGAGAGGACGCGCATGAACCACGTGTTCATTATCTTTAACTTTAGGAACCAATGGGAGTCGTCTCTTGTTAGCACAATCCCAGATTCATCAAAGCACACCCTCGTCCTTGTTTTAATTATCTTAGCATCCTAAGAGCTTATATGCAGGGATGCGATCATCTTCTCTGCGAAACTCATCCCACAACAGTGCTTTCACGGCGCTCGTCTGCTTTCCACAATCCCTTCCTTCCTCATCGTCTTCGTCAGCGTAGTGTACACCAAGACGTAACTTGGGCCGTAAAGCCACGCACCGTCCGCACAAGCCGAACTCGTCCTGTTCTGTTAATTTATTACGCTCTTTTATCTCATCTTCTCTCTGCCTCTGTGCTGCGAGAAACTAAAAACAAGTTATTCACTCCCACTCATCTCATCTTCCTATTCCGTCAATAACCTGCCACACGACTTAGTAGTACCACCAAGCATGGCATCTCATGACGCAATAAAGGCATTCGTCGCCCAAGGTGTCATGTTTCTCTCAACATACGAGTCTCTCCAATCCCAATATAATTCAGTCAGCTGACTTTCTCCATGTCTCCAGTACCATTAATTCTGTACACGTCTTGTAATTAGTAAAGGTGAATGCATTATCGAAAACTATTCATATGAAAAAAGTGCGATGTTACCCCTTTTGCTTTCAGGACCCTTGCATGTAGGAAGATGCTCGTCTACGTAATAATGCTCCCTGAAGAGCGCTTGGTGAGAAGGCTTTGAAGACACCCAAGCGGTTGCTGTCGCTATGCCGGCCTGCTGCTTTGAGTTTTAAGTGAGTTACCTCACCACATTACGCCGTTTGAACTGCACACTAATATTATTATGAATTCGGAGCTCAAGCAAAGGGGTGAATGGGCGAGGCTGTGGAGTCCGGCGACCAATGACTTTTGAAGCTGGCGCAGGCCGCATCCTCCTCATTTACATTGTCACATTTGCATTTATTCATTTCATTAAATCCTTTATCTTTCCTATGTGTTCCATAATATCTGGTTCTTTCTTCTGCGGATTCTCTTCACATCTCATCTCTCCTCTTAGTCAGCTCTCCCCTCCACACCGCACCGGTCGTCTGCTGAGCCGCATCCGCAATTTGCTCCAGCTTTCCCTCATTTTCGTCTCTGATCTCAACACCCCGAATCTGCATGATTTCAACATACGTCTGTGTAATTCCCATGCATATTTCCTCGTCCTAACCTCTCTTTATTTCACGCACCATTCCAGAAACTCCTCTCATACACCACTCGTTCCATCCATTACAGCAACGTCCTTTCTTTTAGTTGCTGTAATTATCCATCTCAAGGAGTATCATCTCATCTCGGGCTCATCCTCCTCCTTTAATTTTCATCTCATCTCCAGGGTTAGGGTTGGTTCCTTGAATTATTCCCGCATTTTCCCTTCCCTCTTCACTTATTCTTTATTATTCTCGTATCTCTCTCTCTCTCTCTTTCTCGGCCTTGCGACTATCCCACTCTCGCCTAGCGGAAGGATTTCGTCCTTCATGTGACTACAAGTTTTGCAATTATTTTTACCATTATTAAACGGACTGGAGTATGCGAACAAATTAAATTGCGCCGTGCACGGAATATTTTACATGTTATTACCACATCACCTATTCAGAAATATTAAACCCGTGTTTTATTCCAAAAGAGCCGACGGCTGTAGTATTTTTCATTTGTGTTTAATTCTTTCTACCGACGCAATCATCATTTTTACCGCTCAGCTTCTCACTGAGTAAAAGTAATCCCAACAACGGGGAGAAAGCTTACAGTTTCTAAAGCACCTATTCTCTTCTCAACGAATTTCTCTCTCTATATGACACATAAGGACACATGTTGTTCCCATATTCTCTGTTTTCTATCCATCCAATTAACAGTTTATCAAGTCGCGCTAATTAGTAAAATCTAGTCCTTCAATTGTATTAACTTCAATATATATAAAAAATACGCATTGTAATTTTAACACCGGCCTTTTTTATTTGTAACTGACGTTACGTTATTTTTAAACTTATTCCAAACCGGAATGTTCAACCAGAGCAGAGAGATGAAGTATGCATGCTGACGTTCATAGACGGCATTTTGTATATAGCAAGTAAAAGTTATTTTGTAAGAGGAATTGAATTCCAGAGTGGCTCTTGAATCCAGCCGGTGGAAAGAACGTCATGTTCAAATACCAGGCCATCAAGCAATCCAATCCTTGTTTGTATCGAATTATTCTGAACATGAAGTCCTTGACGTGCTTTCCAGCTTCGGAGTCACTCCTTTAGATTCTTAGACAAGTTGCCGTTGATCTTGTTTCTTGGATCGTATTCTGATGCTCCTGTGGTAGAACTGTAGTGAATTTGTCATTGTAATCGCTATATTCCCCTAGCAGCCAATCCTGTTTTACTAGCCCTGCCATTTGACGAGAGGCGGATGACTAATTATCAGTACTGGAGTACACATTTCAAGATGCCGTTTCGAGTTTTTTCTTCAGGGTTTTTCCGGCAGATTACAATAAAAAATCCTTAAACTGAGTGTAGTGCCAAGTTAGTAGACAACGAATCAAACTCATTCAGGTACATGCATTAGATCAAATCTCAAGTGCTTCTTATATATATACTAGCACATCCTTGATGTTACTAGCTGCGTACTTTTTGAGGTTTACGCCTACCTTCTGTTATTTTTGTGCTTTCAAAATTCACGTTGCAACATTGGCTAAAGCATGATTGTAATGAGTAATTGACATCGTTTGCTCATTTACACCTTCTAGTTCTGCCAACAGTTGTGTGTTGGATAAGAATAGAAATCATGCATTACCCAGAGACATGAGACGAAAAGAGATTTCCTAATTTTATTTAGAAAATGACACCGGGTTTCTTTATTGTCACACATGTTTTCAAAAGGATTATCATTGGCTGACATTTGTGACAAACTGATAACTGATCTTTGAACACGATTTTGAAATCCAACTCCTCCTAATGCTGTTCCTGTTGAGTTATTTTGACGTGGGTAGTGTGAACGGTCCCACCTCCTTTGGCTTAACACTTTCTGTTTTCAATGAGATGTTTGTGATGCAAAGATCCGTACTCGTATAGAATTTAAAATGCTAATCTCCTATACTTTACTGCATTAGTGAGCGTGTCCCGATCGAACAGAAATCCTATGTAGCAGATACTGTATACCAAATTGACATTTTAAACACCCAGTAAATTAAACTCAGGAATGCTAAATTGACTGCTGCATTTCCAAGATTCAGAGCTTGGCATGAAGGCGTGTGATATCGTCGACAACTTTTTCTAGTAGCATCAGTGCAAGTTTAGATATTCAATTCGTTGCATTCACTGCAATCATTGCAATTCTGTGTCGTTGCAAAAAGTGTTTGGCAACAATGAAAAAGGAGTTGCTTTGATGCATACAAATACTTGGTTTTTTTAGCTTCAAATGTCCCGTGTGAGCAGAGCTGTTTGTAATGCTTAAGTTGAGGACAACTGATTAGGCATGATAACGTGTCGGTAGGCTCTTTGAGACGTACTTTCGTTTTGGCAAGGGATTTTCTTCCGCGTTCCAGCTTGAACATACAGCCTGGCCAGAAAATCCCTGTACCAAGGACAATAGTGTATGGAACAAACCACTAATTTGCCATTTGGTCATTCTTCTGCGCAAAGTTACAAATAGATGCAACATCAGACCGTTCATAGCTTACGTATAGGGGGGATTTTCTTAAGGTTCTTCATGAATTAGCCGAGGTAAGCCACACACTGTGGCCACTGTGAGGACCTCTGAACGAATGGAAGGAAGACGTGTACTTTTTCCATCAACAAGAAAATGCAATTGGGAAAACTAGCCATGTAATAAAGTAATCAATGTTGGTTTTAATAAACATGTACTTCTAAATACATGTGTGCTCAATGCGATTTTCTCCATGCCATGCAGTGCTCCTCAAGAAGTTGGTATACATTGTGCTTNGATGTAGGCTTAGGTTGTTCACCGCCTGGATCTTCGAGTTGGCGGTCTTGCGAAGGATTCTAATTGAACATGTGATAGTTGGCGATAGAAACGATTTGGGAGTTAGCTCATATGTAAAGTGATGAGAAGGGCAGAAGGTTGAAGGAGAAAGGTAGGATTAAAGTTGGGTGATGTGGCTGTAGATTGATGGGAGAGACGCGCAGCTCCCAGTCGCTTTGTTCAAGCTGAAATTGATGCATATGAATGGATATTTGGATGGGAGGTTTTATTACGAAGTACAAATCCCATTGCCGTCTCATTAATATTGTGAGGAATGTCCTATGCATTCCATGAAATGAAAAAGGCTTAAGCTCGTCGAGAGAGGTTGGCTTATCAGTTTGAGATCAGTTATTGACTGGTGTGCGTTGGCTCTGTTGCGATTGTTGCTCGCTGGATGGGCTGGTGGAAGATGCAAGTTCGGAGGTCTCCAAGGGCCGTGACATTGTTCATTTATAACAGGGTCTCATGTCCATGTTAGTTGATTGTCCGGAACGAATTTCCTCCAACTGTGAACCGGGGACAGTTGCCTCCATCACAATGTCATTGTTGGCTGGATAATTTCCTCGTCGCTTGATTGAAGAACATGAAGGCTGGAGCTGGACAAGCTGCGAGACCTGTCCTCCGTCACACACTTTCAGATCTCATGCCATGCTCAAGTACGGCATGAAGTGACGGAGATGGTGAACTTATGAGCTGGACAAGAGTGCGATGAGAATGATTACAAGAATGCAGGCATGTTTTCATCATGACGATCATGTCGGATTGGAATTGAATTTAATGAAAAAATAATGCGTGGATTTCATACGATGATTTCTATTTCTCCGTGGTTTTGCATCCTGCTGCGGGGTATTCTTAATCAGTGAAGATCGCGGGAGGAGGACACCGCCATCATGGAGATTTCACTCACTGTGGTGACCATCCTTACGCAACCAGACAGATGCCTCTTGATCATCATCTTCACTAATAAGTACTTGCGTGGTAAATTCGATCACGGAGCTATGAGCTCCACAGCACAGCTATAGTTAGACGAGAGACAGGCCACAAATACAATGGACTGAATTCTCTACTTGCAGATTAGTCACTGGAATTAAAGATGTGGGAAAACGCCTGCGTTGACCTTGTACAGTTCTTCTCTATGCCATAGTTACAGTTTCATGTGGTGAGAGGAAGGATACCAGAGGAATGATTCCATTGCTTGAAATTACACCAACGCAAAGTCAGAGAGCATGATGCGAGAATGATGAGCAGAGAAAGACAGAGACAGGGAGAGCGGCGGGCAAGATTCGGAGACAGGATAAGAAGATGAGGCTGGATGCAGGGATCATTAATAAAACAGAAGGTATTTATTTATAGGTAACGAAGGACAGGAATGACAAGCGTTTCGTTAGTATGCAGGTGTGGATATATGAGGACACACTTGTGGCCGATATCCAACTGCGATATTTAATTAAGAAAAAACATTTCCTCCCAATCCTCTACTTACGGCTTATAACCAGCTCCTCTCCAAGCCAATTCAACGGAAGGTAACGTACGTACAGCACTAATAAAATAACCTCAAGATGAATGACAACCGCCCTGTAATCCAGCCAAACTTCCATTGAAGTGCATTCCCAGCTACCAAGCAAGCAAGTGAAGATGAGTTTCCTTTGTATATCAGGTGTAAGGGCATGAGTTGAGCTGTTGCCCGTACTAACCGCTCCAAAGTGCTGTTCAAAGCCTGCTCAAAGTATTTACTCAGACCTTGACTCCGCTATCGGAATAACAATGACCAATGATCATCAAGTTAAAGAATCATTTCTCTCACAGTAGGTAAGGCCAATACCTCCAAATTATCTGTCGTATACGTAATTGTATAAATCCAATCCCTCCTTTCCACAGATACTTATTATCCAACCTTCACCACACTTTCCGTTCCTATGCCAATACTTCATTCATGACTCTGGATCTATCTCAGACCCTGAGCGCATGGGCTCCTTCTCGTGCTTTCTTAGAGTAATCAATTTAATTATCTAACCTCTGCTTCCCTTGCGGTCCTGGATGCCTGCTGCAATACAACAACCAGTGCAGTGATTTAAACGCGAAATAATCGTCACTGGTCATTGCAAGTTAATCAAGTGCATTTTCCAAATCTATAGGTTACCATGGAAAATATTGTCACCAATAACCAGCTACGTGAGGAACGATAAATGCTGTACCGATTTAGACTACCTCTTTTTTAAGCATTTGAGTCTAGCAATCTCCTTAAATGTCTTACTGTAAACAAAGACTGCATGCACTTGCTTGTGAATTCCTTCAATCACTGAAATGGAATGGGATGTTGAAGATTGTACAAAATTTTCGTAAGTTTTACGCTCTAGAGTGAAAGCCGAAAAAAAGTGTATAATCTATTTTTCTTACTGTCATCACATTTTCTAAAATTATCCATCAGCCCAGGGTGGCAAGCAATAAAAGAAAGAAGGAGGATGCGCCTAGTAGCTCGTTTGAAAAGCATGGTGTTCCCGAAATGAAGTGTTGAAATTAGCTGGATTGGCGCACAAACACGGGTTGCATCCGGTGCGGCGGTTTAATTACTGTACTTTCTCGAGCTGACTCGCCAGAGGTACGGCAACTGCCTTAGACCCAAATACGCCTAATGATTTTTTTGCTTACTGACGCAATTTCCTCGAGAACAGATCTTCTCCAAGGTGCTACATTCAAGTGTTGATTATAAGAGGGTAAAAGGAGCCACGAGGTCCTGAATGCCTCATTTCGTCCTCTTGCACAAGCATTGCGAGAAAGTATGTACTCCTTTCACTTGCTCCCCTGCAGAACTAACTTGTTCTTGTTCAAGGGCTATGCTATGACCAGCAGCCGAGGAGCAAGAAGCAAAGGCAAGGAGAAAGTACAGCAACTCAACAACTCTAAAATGTTCCACTTGCAAATTCCGAGAGTTACCACTGGCAGATTGTTCTGTCTTAAATGTTGCGCAATTAGAGAAGCCTCTACATAAGTTGGTCTACATGCAATTAGAGCGGGAGTTTCCGTCATACATTTGCTTGCTTGAGGTGCTGCGGGCAATTGAGATGAGTTCCTTGTCAGGTTCTAAATACGTACGGTTGAAAAAGGCAGAATTTTTTCCAAAAACTCTTCTCTTGCTCCAGCTTCTTGTTGTGCAACAGCAGGTGAATAAGGGTTGAAGGAGCCGGGTTGCTGAAACTTGAATACTTGAGAATACGGGAGACGCAAGACAGCGGAAACGTTAGGAAAGTTAGGGATAATGCGGACGAGCCATGCTAAGAGAAGAGGTCTCAAGAAATAGTAATTTCTTCTAAGAGAAACAGAATCATCAAAACTACAGGGAAACTCTGGTAATTTCTCGCGTCTGATGATCTACTATAAAGAAGAAGACGAAACTACAAGAGACTCGTATCTTATCTCGGAGCCATGTACGTTGTCCATCAACGGAAAGATAGCGGTGGTGGAGGGGGTGCTCTGCTATACGCTCGTGTAGTATGCACGAGTATGATCTGCATCCTCATTGAGGTCAGCGTCTGATGCATATTTCCTTTTATTTGCTTTGATTCTTTTCTCCTGCTCAATTTAGAAGACTTTCTTCAGCTAGCCTTTTCCGCGCTAACTAATGCGCCCTTGTAACTTTGGCAACTTAAGCACTGTTGCAAATGCCACGAAACAGATTCAATGCGACAAGGTACACCGTCCTACTTGTACAACCTTCTCAATGACTTTAGACCAAGTTGTTCAAGAAAACTTTTCCCACATCGCTTCCCGACAACTTTCCTCCCTTGTCATGGCACTTTAGTAAGTGAAACTCATCGTAGAATGAATTTCACTCCCTTTTACACTCTGCTATTATTCAAAGTAGTTTTAACGCACAACCCAACACCTTGCTAATTAGAAGTAATTAAACTTGGCTGGAAAGAGTTCAGATTCTCTTTGAAAGACGGGATTTCATTATTTTAGGGATCATGAATCTATCTGATCGAATAACCAAAATTTACAGCATTGGTTGTACAGTCGATGCACATTGCTTTCTCCATCCTGATGATACTAGCCTGATGAATTCATACGTGGTTTGAGCATAATTCATGCAATCAAAAGTGCCATACTAAAGCATGTCCTCGCTTTTTCGACCACTGAACTCTTGCAAGGAATAGTATTGCCTTGCTGCAGTGATGATTGCGATTACAGAGGAACCGGAGTGCAAAAGCCATTTAACTCAAAGAAACTTGCTATGATTTCCATGCTTGGCGTACGTTAATCAGCGATGACGGACGAGGAATGGATGGACGGAACTGCTGTTAGCGAAAGCGCTTTATCATGCTTTAATCTTGCTTTGAAATAAATAAAAAGGATGGACAAATCGTTGATGAACGGCCCGAGGTTCGTGAAAAATTTCAAGAGCATGCTCCTCATTAGCTGTTACTAGGCACCCTCTTCACCAATGCAGGGCTTTGAGCTTGAATTTATGCAAGGGAAAATTAGTTATTTGCTTGGATTCTGACCTAACTCCTCCTAGAGTTCCGTGTCTTATTAGTTGATGTGTGCGAGGAGAGCAGAGGCTATTTACCGGATTCCCACGTTTGTTCACAATAAAATGAGAATAAATATTCAAGAAATGTTCACTTGAGGACATGAGTAATTGTGACTCGTCTTGGAAAAGATGAGCTGTGGCTGATGCTCAACGATAGAATCGCCTTGAGTCTTCATATATCGTCGTGACGAGCTCAAGAGTGAACTCAGCATAACACGTAGAAGGTGCATGGACGAGAATTTGCCACGAGTAAATACCTCGCCACGTCCTGGTATACTGTAATGCGTCATAAGTAAACGACTTGTACGACTTTTGTGGTGGCCTGAGGTTGAGGTACTGACCGAGGCAAAATTGCAATCTAATTGGCAATAATGTTTCTGCTAGCCCTGCATGGATTCCCTTTTCTTTGATTTGCAACATCCATTATAATTTTTCATGCAAAAAACACAGTTCACAATCATTATTCCCATTAGTATCTCTCTGGGCAAAAACCAAATTATTATTCATCATCGTCTCAGGAGCTGGCACTTGCAGGTAACAATACGGCACAAGACCCATTTCACATGTCAGGACTGAGACTGTAGTAACGATGAGATGGATCTTGACCGCGTGTTATCGAGCATCATTTTACGAATTCTTAAATCAAAGTTCCCTTTTCCGAACCCAGAACAGAGCCAGGTCAAACTTATTACGGGTCACTCTGTTCTGTATGCAATGTATGCTTAATGGGAGGATTGT
>VRMD01002100.1:0-14275 GCA_009872375.1 Sminthurides bifidus | reverse complement strand
CAGAGCCCTCCTCATACTCAGATTTCTTCCATTTTGCCTGCATAAACTTTCACATTCATCCACTTCTGCCTTCAAGTCCTGAGATTTCGTCTAAAAATAAAATCTATTTTCAGTTTTCACAATACACCACATCTATAAATCTATCAGGCTTTATTTCCTTCATTTCATGCCCTCGCAACTACTTAGCTTCTTAGCGGTTGGTGCGACGGCCGCAGTGTCTCTTCGGGTCTTCCTTGAGGTTGCATCAAGGGAAGAAGGGCTTGGTGAAAGTTATGCTATTTTCGCCACAAGTGTTTCATTCCAATTGTTATTTTCCTCCATTGATGGGGTGTGAGGGAGCTTGTTAAGCACATATAAATGCAATTATACGCCTAGGAACAGCATTTTCCACTTGGAATCTCCTTCTCTTCTCGTAGTCTCCTCCATTCTCAAAAGTAACGGTATAAAGATTCTGTCTTCTGATAAGTTGATTACTTGAGCGCTTATCGCTCTTGTCATTTAGCGGCACGGTTGATAGCCTTGCTCACGGCCTGGGTAGGCGTTTCATTAACAAAATTGGCAGGTCTCCATTCCTCTCAGATTGAAGCCGTTCCGCACAACTTTCACTGCTCAGGAAATGAGCCAAGAAAATTTCAAGGCCAGCACTTAATAAGAATATAGACTCACAACAACGTTCTGCTGCTCTGTAAGCTTCAATTTTACAGCGATGAATGAACGTGATTTCCTTCCATTAACGTAAACGGTCCGTCTGCTCTCATACGTTGAGAAAGCATTCCTATAAGTAGATGTTCAATAGCAGATTCCTCGGTGAATTCCCTTTCAAAGGCATCTAATCTAACAAATATCAGCACTTCGTTACCGAACACATTGGATCCATTGCATCATCTGGCCAATAGATGTGAACGATTCTGCATTAGTCTGGNAATCTAACAAATATCAGCACTTCGTTACCGAACACATTGGATCCATTGCATCATCTGGCCAATAGATGTGAACGATTCTGCATTAGTCTGGACGCTTCATAAATGTGGTTTGCGAGCCTTCCAGGTCGTTACCATGTATTCCATCAACTGCTCCTCTGAATGATTAATGCTAGGCCTGTGTTTAAAAAATTGATTTGGTCTTCACTTGTTGGCTCCCCCGTATTGATTTTCCACACGTGAAGTCAATTCCAGCCACGTCCCGGAACCTGCACAATCCCCGTACCTTGGAATTGCACAGGGTCGTATAAAATCTGTAGGATGTTGAGGTACATGCGACTTTACTTTAGGGATTTAATGATGTAACTTTCATGTTTTGCGTTTCAGAAAAATCCACCAAAGTCCCCGCCTGGTTGGAGTATGAATTTTGGACATTTCTACTGGTGAAAGTGGTGCTAAGTTGCTGTGTGATCACAGTCCTGTGTTCAATGTTCGGTGGATGTGCTACAAAAGCTTATAGAAAGTACAAATACGAACAACTCAAGTGGTCCGACAACGAGTGGAAGGCGGACGAATTCTCAGCAGATGATGGCAGAGGACTCAACGCTTCCCGCTGTACCTCCATTACCCACATGTCTTTTGACTACAGCTACTGGAGACGAATCCGATTGTTAAGACTGAAGTACTTGCTCCTTCGGCCCAAGAAAATTAACTGGGGAACTGCCAGAATCAAGTCATATCCATCGACGCCGACACACGGGGATTTTCGACGGAAAAAGCTCCTTAACGAGGAAGGGCCCAAAGGCAGTGTGGAAGAGGGGAAGGTGTTTAGAAATTCACAACTTTATCGCAGTCTTTCCGACACGAATTTCCACCTGTATTTGAATGCAGACGGCGTTGAAACTAATTCAAAAGATAAATCTGCAAATCCCAGACAAAGGCACAGTTTTAATTTTTGCCCAACTCACGGCCCTGTTCAAGTGCCGCGGAGGGACACTTTCCTCCACTCGTGTACTAAAGCGGAACAAGAGTGCAAACGGGGCGAGAGAGACGACCAGCTTCAAGCCCAACCTCAAACTATACAACTGCACGGCCGTCAACCCGGTGTTGAAAAATGTAAATTAATAACTTCCCCTGCCGAAACCGCAAAATCTGGACCTGGGGGACGCCGTGCCTTTATTTCTGTAATTATACCCGACGACAGTCCAGAAAGTCTTTCTTCCACGCCTTCCGCCAGGTCCCACTTCCAGGGTGAGAGGCAAGCCCGTTTACAAAGACCGACAGGGGTGAATCAGGATGACAGAGCCCACAAATTCACAACGGGGACAATGACAAGTGACGCTGGAGCAAGTCTCAGCTCTTCGTCTTCTCGAGGGAAACTGCCGGCGGAAGGTGCAAAGCGTCACAAACAATTGCTCGGTTGTAGCAAGAACTCGTCTCAGTTATCAGTGACTAATATGAATAGTTTGACGCACTTGTCAAGCTCATGTGATTCCCAGGACAGAGTGGGGCTGGACGAGGACACGGATCACGACTTCGAGATGGATTACTACGACTACGATGTTTTGAATGTGGGAAACATACCTGGTTCGTATTTGGGCCTTGAACCAACATTTGTACTTTGGAACAACGAAGGTGTGGATAACCAAGATTTGGAGCCTGATCGAGTCTCAACTGGTACTTGTAGCAGTGATGTGCAGAAGGAAGAGGATGACAGTATTTACGCCTGCCTTAAATTTCACGAAGCCAACAATCTTGACAGGAGCATCACGGACAACACTGTTTTCGAAATGAAGAAGGTGGTTGACTTGGCACATTTCAATCTTCAGCCGAATGCAAACCGGCTAGTCAACACTCACATTGCGGAAACTCCTTTGCAAGCAATTAAGTTTGCCGATGAGGATGATGATGACAACGATAATGTGTAAAAGCAGCCAGGAAGTTTTAACATTGAACTCAATTTATGTGAATTACAATATGCTGATTAGGGGCTTGTTGAGAATCGTTATCCCTTGTTATCCATTGTGGAACCACGTACCTTTTGTTAATTGGAGAAAGGGATTACTTACGGGCATCCCATTGTTCTTCTGATATGCTCTGGACGGAGTGAGCGAAGCTGAAGTTGATTTGGAAGAGTGCAAAAAACATGTTATGAAAACAGGAATATGTGATCATTTACTTACAACTACACTTCGCTGCGACTAGCATTTTCATCTTACATTTATTGAACTTTGCTCCGTGGCTTTTACTGTTGTTAACTAAAATAGTGAGTTTTGATTGCGAAATGTATGGCCCTATATCACATAAATTCTCCTCATATGTAAAACTCAAATCCTACAAATCTGTAGCGACAATACTCAAACATCTGCTGACAAAGAGTAATATATACTTTAGTATCCTTATTGATAGTTCATATGAATTCTAAACAGTAATTTACTGGACGAAAGTACGTTGTGTACATCGTGCGAATAAATGTAAATAAATAACTGTTTCCATAAAATCTGCCGGAGGTCGTGATTAAACCCTGGTGTACTTCCATAACTCCTATCCTGCGATAGATTAAAAACTGTACGAACTTGACCTTTTAAAAGGCTGGTACATTAGCCAGCCTTTTTGTAACCGAGGAGGAATGTTGCTGGTCGTTGAACAGTCGATACATGCGGGAAAAAATTCGAACGAAAAAACTAAAGCACACAATCGTAATTCCAGGTCTAGCACTCTATAAACGCAATCCATTCAAAAAATTCCGGCCTTGAGAGCTACACACAAAGATCATTGAACCGATAAGACCTTAAGTGGTACAAGTGAATAATGGAATAATGTATAATCCCCATAAGCTTCAAGGGAAAGAAGTTACTAATTCGCAAGGACATCAAAACGTTACAAAAACTCGATAAAATCAAGCAGGATTTGTAAAGGTGTTTAAACACCGGCAAAACACAAAACTTCATGACCCTGTTCAGTCGTTGACCCTTTGTGCAGAGGGTTTCTTTAAAATCTGGGAATGAAGCCATCTGTTAACAGGGCCTATTCATCTACTAAGGCAGTCAGTGGCAAGCAGATGAGAGATTGACGATCATAGTAGAAATGACATGTATAAAATCTGAAAGGGAATGAGCGTGTTGGATGGAATTTACATGATCCTCGGTTTTGCCCTTGGGGCCAACACATTTCCAGTACACACAAGAAGCCTTATTATATCACAATATGATTTTCAAACTGTTCCCACGATTGTACTTTTCACAGACGAGAAGAAGCCAAAGCTCTTACTCAACGTTGGTCAAGTAAGCTAAGGATGTAAACGGTTAATTACCACACGTGCACACATCACTTTTTAGACGGACTGACAACGCAACGTTCACGAATAACCAGTTCACAAGGTCGGGGTCTAGAATTCCAGTTCATTTGCAGCAAGAAGAATCTTTGATTTCACTAAAGAAAGTTTTATGATGTGACGTAATTTTGGAATTGATCCGTTTCACTGATAAATAATGTGACTCATTTCCAGCGTCTGGGAGAACTTATTCTTTTTTTTCTGAAAATGCTTCCAATCTTGTACCGACGTCACTGTGCACCGCGAAAATTTTACACCATTGCAATGGTTGTTTGCAGCTGCTTTGATGAATACAGCCAGAAGATAGGCGTTAGCCTCAAAAGATGACTTGAGTTGTGTCGCATTAAAAATTGAGTATCGGAAGGTCCTCCGGAACTGGACCTACAAAATTTGCAGGGAACTGTCCTTGTTTGCGATTTAAACTGCCATATAACCAATCTTCATTTATTCTTCCCCACACAGCGACCCTTTCTCCAGCCTAGATAAAAGGATTATTAATAACAGCTCTGGTATGTACAAGAATAGCTTCACGGTCAATCTGAAGATGATAATTACCTCTAGTTGCAAATCTCCATCAGTCTCAGCGTTGAAAGTGTACAAGACTTCGGTGTAAAAATAACCACCGCTGCTCTGGCTACTTTGAGAAGTGTTCAAATCCACTGGTTCTGTGTTCTCAAAGTTAGACTCTGGAACTTCCTCTGAAGCCGGGGGTAAAGGAACTACAATGTTGACGTGATTACTTGGAAACATCCCTTCGGCACCATCCACACTCCCGTAAATCCAATTGTCGTCGATAACTTTGATTAAGTAGACCACATCTCCAGCCTAGGCAATCAGAAAGGATAATGAGCGATTTGATCCTCATTGATACGAGCTATTGTCCCTATGGCAACGCAGTGGTTGGCTTACCATTAATCTTAGATCTCCTTCCTGCTCAGGTACATAGTCGTATAGTACGAGAGCATAAGCTCGATCTCCTTCGCCCTATAATGCATCCAATTACCGTTAGAGTGTCTCTTTCCAAAAAAAATCTCAAAAAGTTGACAAAAGTTGAAAACAAGGCCATCTCAACCTACCACTTGTACATCAGAAAATTTATCTTCCGAGTTGGCAACTGAAGTGCCATTACTTCCCTCATCCCAGTCCGTGTCCCAATCGTTTTCTAGTTCAGGAGGCGGGGGAGGGGGAGGTTCATTGGGCATCGGTGGGGAAAACGAAGGTTCGTCGTCACCAGTATCCTCATAGTCATCAGGTGGTTCATCGTAGTAATTTCGACTTGGCTGAGGTTCCTTAGGTTTGTTCAATGCTGCATTGAGGACAGTTGGCGTAATGACTGGAAACGCTGGAGCAGCGTTAGTGGGCCTAATGATGGTGGGTTTTGGGGCCGTCGGCGGTTTTGGACTTGTAGCTGGCTTTGGTGCTAGAGGCGGCGGTAGCTTCTTCGGCGGCTCGTCCCAAACCAGTGGGACGTTTGAGTAATTATTAGTCTGAGCGCTTCCGTGGTTGTTTTGCCAACTATTGTTATTCAGATTACTTCCAGCTCCAATCCCGTTTCCTCCACCCGATCTGATAATTGTAGGATTTAGGGGAGGAGGCACTGCAGGTTTGTCAGTTGCTTTCATTGGAGACGACAGTAAAGATTGTGCAGAGGGTCTAGGTGGACTAAATGGCATTTGCTGATTCGTATTCTCTATCGACGAATTCTTCAAAGGAGATCTCACGTAAAAGATGGAAGCTCCTACACGGTACATAAACTCCTTGGGTTGATTCTGGAAAGAAACAAGTACCCGCTACTAACCTCCATCCATCAACTCCTTTACCACGCAACGCAACCACAAAACCAAACTTTCAGATAACAGAGAAGACGGCACGAGAAGAAACACTCACAGTTTGATTATTTATATTATTACTAACAATATTTGAAGATAACTGCGGACGGCGGTGTATTAAAATCTATTAGATCATTAGATGACTGTTGCGGTAATTTGAAGCCAGAAATGTCCGAGGACCTACGAAAACTTTGTGAACCCTGCAAAAACAGTATAGGGATTACTGCTCTGCTTCACAAAATGTGTTGCGGACACCGGATATTCCCTCAACAATCAATTCATCTCACCTGTAGCTTATCATGACTAGGTTGTGGGGGTCTCGGTGGAGCCTTCTTCTTGGTTTTCATACCCCCAAATATATTTTCTCCTGCCAACGGAGTGGATTTACTTCGAGGTATCATGGTCTCTATCACGTACAGTACTGCAAGGCAATAATCAACAAGTTTAAGCAATTTCATCAGTACCTTAATTTGATTACATGTCTTCAAATGTCCATTTCACGACTTCATACCTCAACTAAACCCCGAAAAAACAATATCTCTTTGAGCAGCTAATGTAGAGTCCGTAAGGAGTGTGTTCCAGTCAAAATACATTGACCAAGTTTACTACGGCCTAATTTCAGCTCTAAAGCTACAAATTCATTGTATCTTCAGCAAAAAGGCCACCGAGTAGAACCTGCAACGGATAAAACATTCAAGTAAGACCAACAGCACCGTAATTGCAAACATAAAATAATTTCCTGAATCCAGGAATCCTATCGAAAATTGTAGCCTACATTCACAGCTCTTTCTGGAGACTTCTTCTATGTGCAACCCCTTTAAAATCTTAGCTACAGCTAATGCTACAAGTCCTTGTCAAACCAGAACATCCTGACCATTCTCTGTTGTTCACATTATTAAGAATCTCCATAAACAGATTCACGTAGTGTAAGGAAAACCTTTAGAAAAGTCTCAGGACCACCATCGTGAGCACAGGAAGGAACAAATACACCCACATTTAAAATAGTTGTGCGTCACAGCTTGATCATTTGATGATGAGTTGTAATCATGATTGAATCCATCAGTTGTGCCCAACCCAATGCACTTTCAACGGTTACAAAAACCAATAACATTCAAGCTTTTAGTAATCAAGTTGCAGCCCCAAGTAAACATCTTTTATGACGTTAGGTAAGAATTGTCTTCATCTAGACATCACTGATACGTGTTAACAGACTCCAGTACAAAATCATCCATAGTTGAAACCCAGTGATCTATTCATTTAGCCAGTATCTTTACCAATTCATTCAAGTGAGTATGCAATTTGCGAGAAGTTTCTACTTTGAAACCATGAAGCTTCTGGAAATCATCAGCTTTATCTAACCGCAATTGCATGTTACCACTTCATATACGAGATTAGTGCAATATTTCCTCCAAAGGTAAAAAATCCCTAGGACGGTCTTAGGCTATTTTCTATTGTTCAGCCCTAGCTGTAGACATATGAAGTTCCACTAATTACAATTTACCTCAATGCTCATTACAATTCCAGCAGTCACAGAACAGTTACACAGTTTCGTTGCACAAAAGTCCTTTAGAAAGATTATTTACAGCACTTGGAATCCACAATCTCCACGACCTATTCTGAGAGAGATAACACACTCATCCGTAAATAAATAACACAGACACTTTGCAAACTCGGAATTAGAAATCCATTCCAGTTTTCAGATCAAAACACTTGCAAGAATATATGTTTCTTATGAATTGCTAACGGGAATATGGCCCGTTTACTCTTATGAGTTTCCTCTCCCAGGGCGACTTGTGTGTAAACTTGAACGACATCCGCCAGGAATTGCGTTACTGCTCTTCGATCGTCATAAGCAGAGCCAGCTCTGAGTGTTTGTAATACTCTTTGCACGTATCCTGGCACATCTAATATACTGCTTTGAATGTCTGAATGAAAAGTCCTTATGACCCTCTCAGCTGCAGTACTGCATCACATAGCTTCCGCTCTCAGTTCAGCTCAAGTTGCGCGTGAAATTCTGACAAGGAACAGTCATCAAATCACTCCTTGCACCCTCATTCATGACCTTTTTTCGTCTGCATTCATTCAGCATCACCATCAGTTTGCACATCTGACTGCCATTAGGGTCAGAAGTGAAATAAAATGTGAGCCATTTTGCGCTCGTAAAACACCCGAACTCGTATTATTCTTGGGCTGCGGATCAGCATGAAAGTTTTGGCTAATGCCTTTTGCAGTTCATCTTTAGGCTTTAATCCTCTTCGACCTGAGAAAATATAAACTAGGACTGATGGAAAGTTCACTAGACCAGTTTGAGAAGAGGTGAGAAGGAAGCTCAACTCGAACGCGACGACTGGCTGCCAAAACTTGACAGGTTTGATTAGATTATACAAGGTTTGGAGGATAAAATTTAGTCCGATTCTCTTACCTTGTTTAATCCTTTGTAAAGAACTTTAAAACCTCTTCGTCCTTTCCACCGACTGCTCAGCTAAAAAGCGTATATCGAAAGACTCACCAAGCGGAAACCATGCACTTACTTGTGGTTAGCGCCCTTCTTCCTGATGATTAACAATGTGTTCTTGAGAAGGAACACAGTGTATTCCGTAACTTGGCGTAACTTGGCCAAATTTTTTCCTCCGTATCCTACCCACAGTCTAGGAAAGGTTTTGCTAATCAGATGCGGCCGTATGCGCAATGAGTCAGATGACAGGTAAGTGAATCAGATGCATGGCCCGAGGCTCCATGCATCATTGTGTTGGTCTTGGCACAATCCAGCTACTTAATGTGAGAGTATTCAGCCGAAGCTAATAAAGCTAAACCACAAGAGGATATTTACGTAAATAGCTGCGATGCTGATAGAGTAATTTCATGTATTCGCATTCCATTCCTGCTCTTTGAATGCTGAGTGTCTCGCTTACGCTGCGCTGCTAAAGGCCTAGACACGGTTGCATGTAATTAAAGTCTAGAAGAGTCTTTAACGACGCTGCGACCTCTTCTTGCTGCACCGTATCTCAGGGAAACTTGAGTTCATCTCGTATCATCCAATCCATTGATTATCGCCGTTTCTTTTTTCTGTATCCTCCCTGTCTCCTTACTCTCCTAGCAGTTTGACGTGGAGAAACGCCATGTTTTCTATTGAGTTATTAGAAAACCTAGATTGTATCTAAAGTTAGAAGTTGGAACGAGGAGCGTTGACGCTGAGACAAAGCGTCGATCGGCAAGTGAGACAGAGCAGGAAACGGAGTTGAATAGCGCTTACAGCACGCAAATGTTACGTTGCACAACTCCGAGAGTTTTGCCATAAGTATCAAAATGATGGATAGCAAGCCTGCAAATGTCGCTTTGTACTCAAGTACGTTATACTGTCGTGGCAGTTCTCACACGTCGAGGCCAAACGTTAAAACAGCAGCGTCGTCACAGTCTTAATGCGATTCAGAAGTTAGGGTTTCAGCCCATAGTAGGCTTGTTTCGCCGCCTTCGTGTCCTTTAAATAGCTTTATCTTTTTCCCTTGAGCGGAATCGAGTGAGAGAGCGAATATGTGCTGTTTGTGCAAGCCAATACAGAGTAGTGAACTTATGTTTATCATAAGAATAGATGGGCGCTAATTTCATCTTTAGAGCTGATTTGCCATCTCATGTTGCCGGAGGTTACTTACTTTCTTACACTTAAGGAAACCTTTGACAACATTTCTTCATGGCAATCAGGACGGAGGACGCTCTTTTTGCCGTTAAGAAAAAGAGCTAAAATAATATTTTTGTTCCTAAAACTGCTTCCACCTTTCTCCAGATGCACGAGCAAGTTTTCTAGTGATTGAGGTTGAATAAAATGGAACTCTTGTAAGGCTTTCGTAATTAGTTTAGCAGAGGAGCCGACGGCTCATAATGTTTTGCTCTACTCTGCAGATATTGCCATAGAAAAGTATATGGATTGCGAGTAATTTAATTGGCCTTGGTCAATATGGCGTTAAATGGCAATTGCGATACGTACGATTGTCATTTATATTGAGCATATGAATATGCATAGGCTTGATAGTATTTAATTCTGCACCGAGTTACAATAAACGTAAGGATTTTTGCAGCTCCAGTGTAAAATTTTAATGATCTTATTGTTGTAAAACTTTTGATTTTAGTATTCGTAAGGCTTCTTTGTTTGTTTACATTTAGTGAAGATTTCTTTTGAGATAAATAGCTTGCGACACTTCAGGTAGAATTAAACTATTTCAGAAGTAAGAAGATCCGAGTCGTCCAGGGGCGAACCTTCCCTCTTACTATAAAATCAGCTTCACATTCCACAGATATGTTGTGAACGTCGATTAAGGTTGAGAGCTTTGTATTTCGGTATTGGTAAAATAATCTAACTTCCAATTTAAAGCGGACAGCTCCTGTTAGCTCGGTAAAACAGAAGCCTTTTTGTCGTACAATACTTCAAAGAACCAAGTACTGAAACTACGCCCTGCTAAACATTTGTGACAGAGAAGTATGAGTAGGTTCCAATGATTATTGGTTAGACAAAAAATTTAACTTCCCAAAACTACTCCTTAAATCTAGACGGACCAATGGCTGTCACCTCTACGAACAGGTAACTCTTGTCATATTATTGCCAATATGCGATACTTGTAATCAAGTAATCAAGAGCAATAATGCATTGCCTGTAAGTTCAATGTCTGCTGTTGATGCATGGCCTACTAGAAATAGCTCTTTCTAGCTATCCAATGGAACTTGCTTATATGATTATCTATTGCTAAACTACAACCACAACCGATCGGCACCAACGTAAAAATGACTCGTTTTCTTGAAATATACAGTCATAAACTAACAGTTTACAAATTAAATTTGTAAGCTTGCAATATCTAAATCAAGCGCGCATCATGCATTGTTATGCGAAACGTGTGATCGCTGACAACTACTAAGGAATAAAATTAACTAATATTGTCTCACCATCAGAACGGAACACACGCTGCCAACGGCTGGCAACGTCGATTTTCCAGTATCCCTTATAGTGGACAATTAGGCACAGACAGGAAACACAACTAATGCACGATGCATGCTTTCAACTGGGAACGTATTTACACTGCGCCTAATACGAAGATGTCATTGTTAGATTTCGGATAAAATTGACATTAGTAATTCAAAGGTGCAGATACACTTGCTGTCTCACCTCACGAAGAATCCTATACAATGCGTCGAATACGTTAGGCTTTGATGAGACACCTCACTTTCGCATCAAAACTAATTCGTATATATAAAGTTAGTTTTCCTGAGGCTGATAAATCATTGCATTATCTAAGTACCTATGCCACGTACGTAGACTAGCTCTACTATCTCGAGAAAATTACCGGCACTAGAGCTCCTTCATTTTTCGCGATGTATTTTTCAGCGTAAGATGAGTTTTAAAAGACTACTTGTTTTTGGGTATAGGACCTCTTTGCGTAAGGCCATCGAAGCGTTTAAAGGTATAATTGATAAACACCCAGTCATTAGGAGCAGCTCCTTCTCCCTCCTTCGAGTCCTTCAATGATGGCGCGGCTGCAAGAGTTTACACCACAGTTAGAATTGTGACCAGGACGATTGATAGGAACAGAATTGAAAGGAGACTGTTTGGGCTTACGTATTTTTAAGTCGACATCGGGGAAATCGTCGAAGTTGGATGTATCATCTATAGATTGTACTGTGACAGGGATAGCAGCAGGTCGCTCACGTATATGCTCCCAGTCAACACCACGGAAAAACGGTACATTTCTAAGGTCCTCGATACCCTGCTGACTTCCTAAACGTTTGTCAGCTTCGCAACAGAACCTAAAAAATAATAGTTAAGGTTATATAAGGTTAATGAAACAGTTATTTCTTGCTAAGTTGCAGTTCACGTTTAGCTATACCAGCATTAGAACAAATCACACGAACCTAAGTATGGCATTTTTGGCCTCTTCAGATATGGGCACTTCAGGTGGAAAAGTTAAAGTTTCTCTCCAGTTCATGACTTTTCGATAAGTTTCTTGAGGGTTTTCGCTACAGAATGGTGGAAAACCTAAAAGTAACAAGTAAACAATGAATCACAAACCCTTTACACTGCTCTCACGAATACTCTTTTTGCTACAGCTGTAAAATGTTTCTTACCTATCAGCATTTCATACATAATAACACCTAAGCTCCACCAGTCGCACGCAAATCCATATCCCGTCAGAAGGAACACTTCAGGGGCAATATAGTCAGGGGTGCCCACAGTACTGTACGCCAAAGCTCTTCTATTCTTTTTCCAGCTTTCAGCTCTCCTTTTACTGTCCAATGGACTCCAGTTTCCAGCAAAATCTGAAGGTTTGGCTTGGCTAAGATCCCTGTAGAACTCTGTCCTATGAGACTTTTTCATACCAGTGCATAGTCCAAAGTCTGAAAGCTTGATATGACCCCTTGCATCAAGCAGCAAGTTGTCAGGTTTGATATCACGGTGGAGAAACCCCAATCGATGAATGGAATGAATAGCCAAAGCTGTTTCAGCGATGTAGAACTGAGTGCACTCTTCTGACAAAATGTCTTTTTTCATCAACAGAGTCATCAAGTCTCCTCCAGGTAAGAACTCCATAATTAAATACAGATTCACGGTATCTTGAAAGCTGTAGTACATTTTGACCACCCACTGATGATCCGCTTCGACTAGAATATCTCGTTCTGCCCTAACATGAGCCACTTGTTCCTTCTCCACCATGTCCGCCTTCCGTAAAATTTTCATCGCATAAACATGTCCCGTGTCTTTCTTCTGAACTAGTCGCACTTCACCAAATGCTCCCCGCCCAATTACTTTCAGAGGTTCAAAGTCATCAACTCCTAGTCGTGCTCTTTTCAGTCGTAGAAACTCAGTTTCTCGTTGATTATGTTGATTACGCTTCTGTTCCTTCTGCTCTTCAGACAGCCCTTTCAGAGACTCTTCCAGCCTTGCTAGTCTTTGTTGACGTTCCATGTGTTGCGCAACTAAGTTACTGTAGTAGTTCTCGAGCGTTACTTTCGCCTTCGTTGCTTTGTCCAGTGTATGTCCACTAAATCGCATGTTGCACGCTGGATTATTTAAAATGCTGGATCGCTGAAACAATGAAGACGTCCCACCAGCCATCGAACTGGGCCCACCACTGGTGTTTCCGCTATTGGCTTGCATAACTGCAGCTGGGTTGTCTGAAGTTGTCTGGTCTACCACACTTGACCTTAAATGTGACCCGTCCTTGTCGCTACTAGCTGCGGTCATGGCACCATCTATCATACAAGAAAGCACTAATGAAACTTCCACAATTGCCATCATCACAACTAACTCAATGGAAGTACTACTTTACTTCATAACAAATTACCAGAACTAGAACTGAAGAGTTATGTTCTTCAGGCCATGCAATACAATAAATAACTACGCCTGAACTGCAACAAAAATGCACTAGCTACAAAAGTTGCTAACACAACATACATGTTTTTCTGTCCAGGG
The DNA here is from genome assembly GCA_009872375.1 of Sminthurides bifidus. Lineage (NCBI taxonomy): Eukaryota > Metazoa > Arthropoda > Collembola > Symphypleona > Sminthurididae > Sminthurides > Sminthurides bifidus. Next base: position 739 of record VRMD01002100.1, on the reverse strand, counting down.
TTACGTGTAATGTGATGACGACTGTGATCAGCACAGATTTATGCTCTATCGGCTGGACCCGACGTGACATATGAAAGGTATCGCTTGCTTCTTTCAACTAAGCACATGTGCTGCCACGTAAAAGAATGTACCTGGAAAGCAGATAATAATGCTGTTATAAGTTTTGATTCCAAAAAAACTAATAATAAAGCAATATTAGCGACATCCCAGAAATGCATGGCCTCTAAAAAGTTTCAACTTACTGTGGTTTGTTGCTATCAGTCAATAGATTTAGATTTTGTGTTTACTAGGAAGGGCTCGAAAGTCACAATGGCACATAAGTTAATTAATCAGGTAATAAAATTGAGAGTTCACTACCATTATTACACGTTCAGCGTTCAGGAACCATTAGCTCATACACACACAGACACACCAAAAGTTTATACACAGAATCAAGTGATGTGAACAAACTACACAAATTCAAACTCGAATCACAGCTGATTGACAATGATCACAAATGAAAATAGAGGATTCAATGGTAAATTTATAATACTGGAATAAAAAGGGAATAGTGCTTTAAACTGGGCAGTTCTTCTTAGACAGTGTCTTGATCACTTTAAATTGGTGCAGTTAAGTAACTGAACGGTTTTACTTGTTATGCGGTAAAAGTTGACTTTTCTTTGTTTTCGTAGCACAATTTCAATATTGTTCCCACGTCTGACTTTCGGAGCGTTCTAATATAACGGGAGCATGTTTTCAG
>VRMD01002099.1:0-14280 GCA_009872375.1 Sminthurides bifidus | reverse complement strand
CCGTGTGGTATGCAGGGTAGATTACTGATGGACGGATGGGGGGATGGTTAAAATTCGGTGCGGGAGACGGAGACTTCGGAAGTGGAAGAAGCTTTAGGTTCGGAAGCTGCTAGGAGTGAGTGTGGGACGGGAGAAGGGTAAGATAGATTAGATGGTAGGTAGGGACAGTAGGAAGCAGTAGTAGCAGGCGAACTAAAATGAGACTAGCGGTACTTCTATAACAGCGTTGGTAGTAAACTGGTGAGACGATTCGGGGCTGGGGGATTGGCTAGTTATCTTGTACTGCTCAAGGAGGCAGAGATAATAGATTGCGATGTTCGGTGTTACGACGACGACGACGGAATGTGTATTTTTAGTTTTTGAGGGCGAAAAAATCTGACGGTCTAGTGGAGGTGACTCTGCGGAAGTTGCGATGAGCTGTGCTTATAGTGATGGGGAATTTGAATTTCGTTATGGCTACAGAGGAGCAGAGCTTTGAAATTGGCACGGATCTGCTTCTTTGGTTTGGAGGCTGGGAATTTCGGTGATCGGAACTTACTTGTGTGAGTGCATAGTTTTGATTTGTTTCCATCCGAGTTGTTATTCACGTCGGGTTCCAGTGAGATCGGGAATGTGTACATTAACTGGCTGAGTGGAGAGTGTGAGAAAAAATTCCTGCCATCATTTCCGAGGTGGGAGGTGAGAGAGCTCATAAAAGATTCATTAAAGTATGAGCCGGTAGCAACAAGCTCGTTACAAAGTTGAAAGGTGTGCCAAATTCCTATTATGTTGCTGGAAAATACGCTTTTGCGGATTTGGCTTAATTTACCACTCGATACGATTACGTAGCACGTGGACAGTGTCATTTCCTCCTTGGACTCAGTTGCTGAATCGCTCAGTCAAGCTTCCGTGTCTTATCTTATCGCCAACTCCCGTCGTTTATTTACCTTCCTCCCTATCTTGGTAGAACGGCTACCGAAGAAGTGGACCTCGGATCACAAGATCAGAGCCGGAACCTGCAAGCTCGTTCGTGAAATTGGCATTTGTGCAAATAGACTATTGCGTCGCATAGCAGGTGCGGTGGATCTGACGGCTCATTGGACGTGGTAGGAGAAGGAAATGCGGAAGTTTGCGAGCTTATTATATGACTTGGAGTCAGTCAATGCTAGACTAGAAGATCAGAAGGAGTGAAAAACTCAGGTGATTTCCGGAGTACCCGGACCTTGTGAACTTGACAATCATAGTGTTGAAGGGAAGTGTGAACTGTGCATTGGACGAGGATGAGGTTTAATTAACAATCTTGTCGTAATGGAAGATTGAGCTAGTGCTTGGGGAGATTTGCAAATTATATGCGAAGCACACGGCGTGAAAGAGGAGAAAGTGAAGAGACTGCCTGAAGAATCTATTGCGGATGGATAGAGAAGAGAGAGTAGGGCGAGCGGCGAGATTGAGCGTACAGTGGAAGTCGCACTGATGAATTCCGTGGAGTGAAATAAGGGAAATTAAGCTGGAGCTGGAGAAAGAAGAGGAAGAAAGTGGAATTCCCTTATGTCATGCCCATTTGATTGTTCGTTATGAAATGTGGCTGTTGGGGCGAGAGCGATTGTGTCACTGTGAATGTGCTTAAGAGGAAATTAGTGGGAAATCTATTGAGCGTCTTGCCGAGCTTGTGTTGTTGTCGTTGATGAAAGCTTGGCGGTTTCAGAATATTGCCTCTCGGCAAGTTCTTCACTTCCGCTGACATTTCCATTTTACCTCAAGGTGAAAGTCAAACAAGTGTTCGCCACTTTAGCAGAGAAAACAAACATTGATGCAGGAGCGACGCTGTGCCACAACTCTCGCTTTGTGTGCTGGAAGCTGAACTGAAGTATAGGGGTGAGAGCCACGGGGCGCTTCTTGGGTTCGGCAGGGTGATCAGAGAGTTGCCATGACACCGTGATCGGCGAGTGGCGTTGTTGCCATGGCTACGGGAAACGTTGACTATTTTGGCTCCAACTAGCCGTGATGCAGCTGCTGTACGATCGTTAACGGTTGGAGTGGACACATTGATACATGTTAGGAATTTCCCACGTCNGGAAACGTTGACTATTTTGGCTCCAACTAGCCGTGATGCAGCTGCTGTACGATCGTTAACGGTTGGAGTGGACACATTGATACATGTTAGGAATTTCCCACGTCTGTGATTCAATGCTCGTGCATATGTGATCAGAGTGGCTAAAAATATTTGTGCTCCTGTGATAACGTGTGGGACGGAGACAGCGAAGGACGACCAAGCTAGCTAGAACGGTTATTGCATGAAATTTGTACGTAGTGCTGAATCATGGTTTATTTTGCACAACCGTTATGCAGAAGCCTCAAGTGATACCAAAGTTTTGCCAGAGTTAAGTAAAGAAGACGTGAAGATTAGGAAGAGAGAGTCTGGTTTTGTTTTGGTGAATTTGACGCAATCACAAGATTTGTTCTATAGCAACCAGGCAAGGATGAGTAGGTAGATAATGAAGGAAAAAACAGGTCTGACATTGAAACACGTGTATCTATCTATCTGATCTATTGTTTTAGCAGAGAAACTGTTTGTATACGGGAGAAGACATTCATTCTTAGAAACAGAACTTGTTACCTGACCTTGAAAAAGGAGACAATAAATACAATATAAATAGATTAATGAAAACAAAAGAAACAGAAAGGAAGAAGTAATTAGCTCTGTTTGATGGCAGCCCTAATTGTTAAAGAGTTGTTTCGGATACTTTGAACTTTCTCAGCGGAAAAAAGTAGTTCAATGTGGAGATTCATGATAGATTGGCATTTGAGGTCAACTTGAAGGGTCCTGATTGAGGTATTTTTGCACAAACTTTTAGTAGCGTAAAAGTTGTGACGAGTTTATTTTGGGAGCGTGACACGCCCTAGCTTTAGATATGATGTGACCAATTTTCACAAAAAGTGAATATGTAACCAGGATAGTGCCAAAAGAGCAGTGCAAACAGAGCAGTTAAAGTTCCTACATTATCTACTATTTTATAGGACTGTCTTCACCCGGGTAGTTAAGCTGGAAAAAGAGGTGGTGGAGAAGCAACTCTGACTGACTGAGTGGATGCTCATCAGATTGGAATTGACGGCAGGGACTGGTTAATCTAGCTTATCCTTGTGAGATCGGGTTAAATCCCGGGAGAGTGGATACAGTGAAAAGTTAGAGAGGATAATTCGCAAAAGTGAAGAGGGGGAAGGGAACAAACACACGTTTACAAACACAGGGCCAATACAAGAAGGGAGAGATTTGATTTTTCCGAATTGAAAAAGCATTGTGATTCTCGCTATTTATAGTTGGAACAAGTTTGATAGATAGGTATTATTTCGGAGGAGGAATCCTGTAGCTACAATAGCGAGAGACTACGGCGGGCTATAGGCGTTTGTCGGATTTGGTAGTGTTGCTAGTTTTTGTCCTGTCTCTGTGGTTGTGGGTTGCTTTGAGGAGTTTAAGTGAAGAGCTGAGCGATAGTACGATTATGAGTTCAGCATCAGGTGGAGGAGGTGGTGGTTCTTCTTCGACTTCCTCTAGCTCCCGTCCCCGACGGAATTTTTATGGGCGATCTGCCACTACAAGTGTAACTCAGCTTCTGAGTGAGTCAGACGTGGTTAAAACTTGCACGAATCTACTTCACCGCTTAACTGCTAGAAACAACTTTGGGAATTCTGCAAGCAGTTCTTCCTCTAATCACGGAGCGTCCAGTGCTGCTAACGGCAGCAGTCAGCAGTCTGGCAACAATACGAATTTAAATCAGTCAAACTACGGTGGTGGTGGCGGTCGACCGTCGTTGGATTTGTCCTCTAGTCATCAACGAAACTCGAACATGGCTGCTACATCGGGTATTAGGTTATGATTCTAGTCAGCGACCACCGGACAGCCCTAGGAATTACAGTCGGAAGAATTCTGGTGGCTCGGACTCTTCCTACACGTTTGTGAAGTACAAACCGCCGTTACCAACTGGAGTTGGTGGTGGTAACGTGACCTCTAGTAACAATAACAACTGTGGGTCAGAGTCAAACGGAGTAGTTTCTTCGAGTAAACCTAGTAGTGGAGGGACTGATAGTGGTTACGGTGGTGGAAAGTTAAACTTTTCCTACTTTGGGAACGATCGGCTCAAGGAGCTGGAGCAAAAGTTTGCGGAACGTTACAATCGGTTATTCGGTCCAGGAAGTGGGAATGATTTAAGTGCCAACAACAATGTCAATAGTAGTGTGAGCGGAAAGTCCTACCGGGACATTAACCGAAATAACGCAAAGAACTCCGCGTATAAGAGCGACGTCGGCTCCGGGTTGTCAGGGAGCTCTGAGGATTTCCGTGGCTATGGGTTAGCGAAAAGTGCCTCGACGGTAGTGAGCGGGAACCGACCTCCAGCCCACTATGCCAGTGTCTCGAGCCCTTACGGCTTCGGCCTGAGTTCAAATAGTCCTTGTTCTAGTCAAGATTACATTGCTCATTTATCCCCGCGTCACAACAATAGCAGCAGCTATGCTGTGAGCAACAACAACGATTACGCAAGACCTCATCGACCATCGTACGCCCTAGCTAAGAGTGCAAGCAGCTCTGTCATCCAAGACACGGGCCTGGGTGGTGGGGGCAGTCTTTCGAATTTGAATTATCTGAATCAATATCCGAGCAGTTACTATGGTGGTGGATCAGGAACCAGTAACAAGTATTACACGAATCCGTACGTGAATTTAAGTGCCTCAAATCGTATTTACGGCTCTAATACTGCGTTAGAACCAGTGCCGGAACTTCGTCGACAGACCCTAGGCTATGGGTACCGTCCAACAGGTTTAGATTACCGGTCAGGTAGGGAATTGAGCGGTGGCCTTGTCCGATCCAGCACGAGTCAGCATTTAGATAGAACTCCTAGCGAAGACTTTAGTGAAAGCTCATCTGCTCCGCAGAGTACGAAGGCGAACGGGCAGAGCGGAGCTGAGGATGAGGATATTAGTAATGGAAATGGATCATCGGCGCAGCGGAAAAATAGCTATAAGTTACCATCCCGATATTATTATAGGCGCTACCGGCACAAGTCATCGTACGCTCCGCAAACACAGAAGGAGTCCTCGCCTCTGACCTTCACCAATGACAAAGTCGGGGCTGCAGTGCTCGACAAAGAGGATGACAAGAATAACAATGTGGCAGTCGGTGGTGGTGAGACCAATGTGAATCTAGCGGGGTCACATGTGCTGGCATATGACGTGACTCCGCGGAGCAAGGTGTTGAAAGAGGCTGATGACATTCTGAACGTGCCGGATGCGGAGACAGGGGCGGCGGGCAGATCCGGTCCCGGATATGCCTTTCCTTCCGACTCTGCGAACAAGGAGAACGAGAGTGAGGAGCCGCTGGATCCGGTGGAACTCCTAAGAAAGAAGGAGATTGAAGAGCTTATTAAGAAATACTCCGGTCTTACCTACACCTCTAGTAAATACGTCCAGTTGAAGAATGCCAATGGCACTACCACTGCCAATAGTAATGGAAACGTTATTCCGGACCCGGCTTTGCCCATCCCAGCTGTTGAGGTTCCTGAAGTGACCAAACCCAACATTATCAGTAGTAGCACCACAAGTGCAATCAGCTCAACTAACAGTAACGTTGCTAGTCACGCCGCTAGTGTAGTCGCCACTAGTGCTTCCGTCGCAGGTAGCAATCTCGTCACTAGTGGTAATAGTAATAATAATAACCCACCGAGCAATTCAAGCTTCTTCGGAGCATACAGCAACGGGTCCGTTGCCGCGGCGGAGGAGGGTGGCAAACTGCCCTCGGCATCTGCCTCATTTCGCTCAAATTACAATCGGGCCGGTAGACATGGCCATCACAAAGACCGTGTCAATCCTGTGATACACGGCGATTATGTAAGTCATGACGGATTTTGTAAATTCTTTTTCCAACTGGTAATTTGCATGGTTTGAAACAAGCTGTAGGAATTAAGCACAATAACATTGCCCATCATTACGAAAGAAAGGTCTCGTGTTATTTCGTAATCGGTAGTGGTTATTTGGCTCTTTCCATATCGTATGTGGCACGGAAGGAGAGCTGATTGTAAATGAAACGTTTTTCAACCAGTCTACCAATGGTTTGACCATGGCTTTTGTTTCGCTAACGTTGCAAATTTGTTAGGAATGAGTGAATATATCATCATGTCTGGCTGGTAGCTTGAGTTAAGCAACTCTCTTGACTTGACTATCTCAGACGGCGATTTATGGTGACGGGGCTGATAACCAATGATGAGTCACGGCATTCTCTGAAACCGTGTTATCTCTGATAAAGGATCAATTGTTCCAACGCAATGTCCGCGTCAGCTACATGGGATTAGTGAGTAATACTCTTGTTAGTAGTTGAGGTTAAAAAGTTTCAACTTCGTGGATACAGACGTGTGAATGAGTTGGATCGTGAATCCAGTTAGTAGCCGTTGTGTTGGATGTTGGATGTCGGATCTGGATCTTAGTTATTTACCATTTATTTTGGACAGGCATTAAAGGATTTCACAAGATCTTAATTACAGTACAGCTTAAAGACTTTAAGTGGAGGAAACCAAAGCGTGAACGTGAGGCAAGAGAAAGGGTGTCGTGTGTCACATGTAAAGGCATGAGAATGTGGAAGGTCTTGGTCTTGAAGAAGTGCATATCATTGAATGTGATGATGCTGTGTTATTTACACGATATGACGGAAGAATGTCATGGTGATTAGCTTGATGAAGTCTGTTCGTATTCGTATGTAATAACCATTGTTCCATTCCTATCAGTCAGAGCAATGAACACTCCGCTAGTGCGTTCATTAAGGTACATACATAGTGCGAGCTGAATCGGCTGGCTTTTAGTCCGGATGTTGTACCGGCATGTGCCCTTATCTATGCTAGAAGTATAGTGAGTTCTCCATGAGGGCCTGAGAGCAATGAAAAATTCTCCCTCGCAGTAGCACATGGAGTAGTTGAAGGAAGCACAAGTTGCGGTGTCCTAGTGTGGAATGTTGATTTAATTAGTGTGAAATTAAATGACAGTCTAATGGCGGTGCTAATTTGGATAGCTCGAACAACGTGCTTTTCTCAGGAGTAGTGCCGTAGTTTAGTGCAGTGAGCTAGTTAACTTTGACCTTCTTCTGTTAGTTCAAAGAAGGTTCTGGTCCTGCAACCTGTATTAAAGGATAGGTGCGTTGTTGTTGGTGATAGAAAACTGAGTGTGCTTAAACTGGAAATTTTACTTCGTTGTGTGCATTTGGCTACTGTGTCAGGTGGTGTTTGAAGGATTGCTGAGAGTTGATTATTGTTAAAAAATAATTAATTGCTGATACGTCATTTAAAATGCTGACAAGATCCAGAGCAAAGCGTATGAAATTGGACCTGAGCATTTTCCACGTAAGTTTTGTTGAATTTTCCGCTACGTTGCAATTCAACTGTGTGAAAAATCAAGTTTAAGCTGAATTAATAACATTGAGGGCCGGCTGCAGAGGATATGGGAATTATTGGATTGACACATCAGTTAAATTGGAGTTGTGATTAAAGTCAGTTAAATATTTTCCACTACGTTGCAATTAAACTGTGTGAAAAATCAAGTTTAAGCTGAATTAATAACATTGAGGGCCGGCTGTAGAGGATATGGGAATTATTGGATTGGCACATCAGTTAAATTGGAGTTGTGATTAAAGTCAGTTAAATTGGAGTAGTTCCAAAGAAGAGAGCACTTACCGACTGGCTGTGATGAGTGGTTCTTGAGAAAACCTTGTACAGTGTAATGCTGAGAGTATGAAGGAGCCTATAATCAGTAGTCAGGTAGTGAATTAGTTTTGAAGTGCAGCAGGTTGGTCTTTTGAACGGTTTTAGCTGACTGATTTGGCATCGGGAATGAGAACGGGTTTAGGTTTAAAACATCTTATCCGTTGCCTAGATATGCCGTGGAGGCGAAAAAACGCATTCCTTCAGATGCATTTCTGAATGACTCAGCATGTTGTTAGATCTTCACGGGGAAGGAAAAAAGAAGACGATGCGAATCTTGTCATGAATATTGCAGAGAGCGTAAAGTAAACATTGCTGCATTTGGTTACATGGCGTATCGGAATTGTTTAACGTTGGCGGCCAAAATCTTATTTTAGATTCAGAGATTTTGCAACTTGATAGCCAATTTAAAGTGGCGCAAGCGAGCATGCAGGGAGCTTCAGAGACGTAAACGAGGCGAGGTATTTGAGTAGTATGGTAACATGAATGCGAATATTGCATGGGACGGATACCTTGGTAACGACGTGTGGTTAAAGCGATGTGGTAGGTTTGACGCCAATGAGGTTCATTATTTGTTTCTGATAATGCTTTGTTAGTTGATTGCCTTTGCTGTTAGGGAGTTAGGCCGAGAAAGGGTACGCATGAGAAGAACCTGAGGAATTTCAAATAGGGAAATCGTAATTGCTGGACTGGGATTTATGACTTGGTTGTTTTTCTGTGATTAAGTATAAGTAAGTCGAGGAGCATTCATGTTGTATTTTAGCAAATAGAGACATTTGAGTAATTTTTAACAAACTGTGCTTTGACATTTCGTTTCTGGCATGGTAGGCTGAGACGCTGAGAGGATAATGCAGGTTGTGAGTCTGGAATTGGAAGTGGTTGTGAGCTACACCATAGAAAGAAATGGGAATTACAACTGCTGTTGTCGACTTCTTTATGGGTGATTTAGGATTTAGAGCTTCGCTAATCTTCATTAGGGTTTAAAGGGGCGAGGAAGGCAACCACCTGTTGAATCGGAGGGAAGATTGGAAGAAATTTCTTGTAAGGGTTGCGTGCTGGGATGGACACCTGGGATCAACTGTATAATGAATTAATTAGTGTGGGCGAAACATTAACTGCGAGTCGCTGATCATGATCGATAAATCAAGTCCAATTCAGGAAAAAGTTAGTGGTAGAACCTGCGCGATTTATTGGTTAATTGAATCCATTCAGCTCTGCATGAGGTTGAAGGTGATGGAGTCATTGGTTCGTTCAGATTAATTTGGTTAGGTTACTATTGAAACTGCGTGGACTCGCTGATGAACTGAAGGTGTTTTCGGAGAGCCTTTCTTACTGATGCAGGATGAAACGTTTGGAGTTAGTTTAGGCTGGTAGTTGGAAGCGCATATTTGGTTTATACCGGTGAATGTGCAATCATATGCATCTGGGTAAAGGTTGATGGTGCGAAGAATTTTACATGAGCTTGGTATCACGATTAAGTTACGTAATGATGGGCAATTAAGACGTGAGGTAGGGCTGTAGTCGTAACTGTTTAGATTTTTAATGTGAAATTGTGAATGCTATGAAGAACAAATCCTATCGATGGTTTCCCTCTTGTGTTTTTGCTATTCTCGGCGGATGATGAACCAACAAATGATTGGTCGTAATTGAATTTTGCTTCGATACGAATTAATGGATCACCTTGACAACGGATGACTACGGACGGTTTGATGTTGCAACCTATGACGATTTCTTTGATGATCTGATGAAATGATCCTGATGGCCGTAATGATGATGACAAACTCGGATCTGGTGGACGGGCTGCAACCATTTTTGACCTATGGAATGACGCTGGATCTGTAGAGCTCACGCGCAACTCCGATTGAGGATGACGAAGATGGGCACCTGATTTACCGAAACCATGATGTCCTGCTTAACCGATGTTCGTGGCTCAAGTGCTATTTAACCTCCATTAGATCGTAACTTAAAGTATTGTACAGACTTCGAGTTAGAAACTTGCTACGGAGCTCAACCTTGTTATCATTTTCAGAACCTTGATCCAGTGGCTATCTTTTCCTGGTTTTAAGATAGGATCAAGTTAGCGAATTGTCTCTTGAATTTTGTAGAGAAACTGATTGTCTAATTTTCAAGATCAGATGAACTATTAGATGAAGATTTAATATTATTTTTAGCTATACATCCAAATTAAGAGTTTCCAAGTGACAGTTTTGCTCTGGTTGCTTATTAGAGCAGCGGCGGAACTGTGCTGAGGGCACAATTAGAGAAATCCACTTGAAATGTGATTTTGATGTCACTTTTAGGACTTAGGATGGGATAAATGAATGCTACATGGTCTGTAGCAATTTGAAGGTTGATAACTTAAGTGGAGCAGTTAGCGTAACCTAGTTTTGTTTTATTTTTGCAGATAAAATTTTGGACACTCTTGGCGAAGGAACTTTTGGAAAAGTGGTCAAGGTGAAAGACTTAGACAAGTAAGTTTTTTGGCTCATGAGAGCCGACTCTTCTAATTCCACAGTTTTATTGTACAAGCATTTGTTTGTACTAATAAACATGTTGATGAAAATCTTCGAGCGCTTTGGTGAAAGATGTTTCAAAGTGAGAGCGTATCTTATGGTATTACCAGAAGTTGAACGAAATAGCATGTTTACTCAGCCAGTTTATGTAAATTGCACATAACGAAGAACGGAGAAGTGACATTATAATCGCCGTTTCGATGCACGCGCTTATTTAAGAGATAGGGAGGATCAAATGAGAGAATGTTGCTATTTTTACATTTTTCTTGATCTAAATTCCACTTGGATGGGGCCCAAAAGATGAGCTGGGCCACCGAAAGAATGATGCGCAATGTTTTGCTGGTGAACCTAATAATGGCTCTAAAATTGCGCCGTGGCAATTTTTATTACCAGGATTTATCGCAATACGGCTATGCCTCTCGAATTATAGATTGGGAAGTTCAGAACCGATCGTGCGATCATTGATCATGTATAGCATTAAATCTAGTTGATGATTTCGATGATTTTGTAGAGCATTTAATGCGTTTGGTACTGTGCCATTATATATATATATATAATATATATATATATAGTCTCACCGTTTCGGACATGATGTGGGCTAAGCTCCTAGTATTTGGTGTATGTGTTCTAGTAATAACTGATGCATGATGAATTACTTCGTTGCAGGGATCGTACTATTGCCTTGAAGATTATTAAGAATGTTGAAAAGTACCGCGAAGCAGCCAAGCTGGAAATTAACGTCTTGAAGAAGTTGGCCGAGAGGGATACGAAGGGGAAATAGTATGCGACTTTTTTAATTTTAAATCCTTCCTAGGTAATGGACCATGAACATTGGGAGCAATTATCTTACGCTATTTAAACTTTCAGCCTGTGTGTCAAAATGCTTGACTGGTTCGATTACCATGGGCACATGTGTATTGCGTTTGAGATGTTGGGATCCAGTGTCTTTGACTTTTTGGTAAGTGAACTGAAATTTTCAGTATTAAAGAAGTGCGCGAGTCATTTATATTTCACCTACTTCATTGCAAATGTAACTGATGAGTGCACTTTCTTTGACTCCCTTAACAGAAAGACAATGCGTACCACCCATATCCTATTGACCACGTGCGACACATTTCGTATCAGCTGTGCCATGCTGTCAAGTTTCTTCATGATCACCAGCTCACGCACACTGACTTGAAGCCTGAGAATATTTTGTTTGTTAATGCTGATTATGACGTGAGCTACGACAGCAGGCGCAAAAAAGGTGTGCGACGAGTAAAGAATTCTGAAGTTCGGCTCATCGACTTCGGATCAGCTACATTCGATTACGAGCATCACTCCACAATCGTATCAACTCGTCATTATCGCGCTCCTGAAGTCATTTTGGAACTTGGATGGGCCCAAGAATGCGATGTATGGAGTATTGGATGTATCATGTTCGAGTTGTACTTGGGCATCACTTTGTTTCAAACTCACGATAACCGTGAGCATTTAGCTATGATGGAGCGAATTTTAGGCCCTATTCCATCCAGGTAGTGTTCAATCCATGATTTTTTTACCTTGGAACTCAGCTAGGATCAAAGTAATGTTATAATGGGGTTTTGATGCTTGTTGTAGGCTCGCCCGAAAAACGAAAACTAAGTATTTCTATCATGGTAAGTTAGACTGGGATGAGAGAACTTCAGCTGGAAGATACGTACGGGATAATTGTCATCCTCTCTTGGTAAGTCTTGTCGAAGCGCTAATAGCATCGTACATAAGAACATAGTAGTCGGCTCATTTCATAAATGCTTCAAATTATTCAATGTCTTACTTTTTCAGCGTTACATGAAGTCAGATGATGACGATACCCGGAATCTGTTCAACTTAATCAGCAGAATGCTGGAGTACGAGCCATCGCAACGAGTAACTCTTTCAGAAGCCTTGAAGCATCCATTTTTTGACAAAATCCCACCTCATCAACGACTGAGACTCCATGGTGATGGTGCAGATGATAAGGCGAAAAACCACCTGTCACCTTCGCGGGAAAGAAGCCATTCTTTATCAAGATGAAAGAAATAGGGCTTAAAGAGGAACTTTTGTTTTTAGATTAGATGGCCGATACTTGAAGTTGTATCAATCACATGTACATACAATTTTTCGGTTGTTTATCGATGGATTTTTATACTCCTGATGAATCTGTTATTAGGTATCACTTATGGCGCATATTTTGTTATGGAATGGATGACTGCTCTATATACCAACAGCGTCAATCAGTTGAGCGCATAATTATTTGTTTGTATCAGTCATGAAGAAATGGTCTTCTCGTGCTGTAGACTGTGTGATTTCCTAGCTTGAATCAAGAACTTCGCCAGCTTTCGAAGAAATTCGTCAAAAATAGTTAAGACGGAAGTTCATAATGGTACCGTTTCTGACTTCGGCCGTGAATGTCAACAAATTTTTAAAGTGTTTTATCCCAACTAACTTCACGTAATGGTAGTTTAGATAATGAGCTAAGAATTAGGTAAGCTAAACCTAAGACAGAATTGTTATTTTGAAAACAGCAGCCAGCTTTCAGAAAAAAACTGCGTGCAAGAGCTTCTCCTTAGAAGACCATTCAAGAATTTAAGTAAAAGGGTTGTTTCATGAATAAACTAGTGCTTGTTAGTATGCCATCTTCTCAATTTAGCGTAAGTTGTTTTAGCTTTGTATGCGAACGTTAGAAAACAGTGTACTATAGGTACGAATTAATCGTGATTCTTGGGCTACTGCAGCATTAGCATTGAAGTCTATGCACTCTAGAAGTAAACCGACTCTGCACTGTAGGCCATCAACGGTTGACGTTTCACTGATAATCTGCATTGGACTGTGTATTTACCGTGTTCTCGCACGACCGAGAATCTATTTATGCAATGCCATTATTAAAGCCTGTTCCGAGAGATTGCTAAGACTTTCTGAATTTGCGTGATTTAGAGGTAATAAAAAGTTTATTGTAATGCAAGACAGGATTTAAATTGTTCATACATTAAACGTAATAGATAATCGCTGAGTATGATCAGTAAGAATTTACTTAAGATTGCCTCGCATTCGTAGCACAGTTGCATCTGTGACGGAAATATCAGAACAGCGGAATAAATCTGAAATGTACATAACATTAAAATGGTTTGATACTATAGTTAGTAATGCTGAGCCCTACGAGGTACGAAAATAGCTTCATAATATGGGTGGCGTTGTATGATTCGGATACACATGATGAATACACAGTGAACAAACAGAAACTAGTAATGACGAAAATGATGGAAATCGTGAATATAGGCAAGTTAACCTTTATTATGACCAAAATGATGCAAAATGTGAATTTGAAGAAAGAAATACGAGGGAAAACAAAGAAAAGTAGTTCATAGGGTTGCAATGTTTATTTAGCTAAAAATTCAGGTAAAGGACATAAATAATGAATACAAATCAAAATACAAAAAAGGAGATTCAAGTGCAGTTTGAGTCACACGTTAGCAGCTAGTGCGTGTTCGCTACACTAAAATTCGACTAAACTAGTCTCGTCAATGAAAAGTTAAAATTAGTAGCTCACAAGTTAAAAATCAAGATAAAAAGTTACGCTCACTTGAGCTTATAGCAACCGTTTAGCCCTTTACCATTACCTATTTTACTATAAATACTTGGGTGGGCCAGCTCCTGCAAAATGAGCTCCTTCTCAGCAGGGTTGTTGAAGCAATGTTGTTCGGCATTGTTGAAGGTTTCAACTTGAAGCCTTCAACAATGCCGAACCCATCTTGAATCCAGTTGCACATCTTCCTCCCCGACAGCATGTCGGTTTCAAACTGTTGAAATGCAGCTTAGACCATGATGTGGGCATGCTGGGCCGTGAAGCATGTTTGTTGGAACGTCCGATCCAAGTTCCGGCCGTCAACTACGGTTCTCACTGCCTGAATTTGCGCCGCCGAAGGTCCGGGATGCTGGATTCCGATCGATGAATCCGAGTCGCTGGCCATGGACATTTCGCTTTCCCGGGCCACCATATACCGGATGGTACTGGCGGTGGAGTCGGAATCCTCATCGCTGTCCTCAGAACCAGC
>VRMD01002098.1:0-14286 GCA_009872375.1 Sminthurides bifidus | reverse complement strand
ATCCTGAAAACCTGAGAAAACTAACCTTAACTGTCTCCTCCGCTCTCGGCGAAGCCTCAGCTGCCATTAACAGAATGAGAGACTCGCAGAGGTATTAGTTTGTGTCAACAGAACGTACGAAAGCCATGAATGTGTTCAGCTCAGAACTAAAACGTCAATTTTTGCATGTTTGATTAGGAAATCAATCGAAGAGGGCCGAAACGATTCGATGGAAGAAGGAGACAGTCTTCTAGCCCTAGCATGCTCCTCCGGTTATTTTGAATTGGCGAGGGTAAGATGGAAATGTTCTTAATTTCAACAATGGACAAAGTTTACATTACTAAATTTACTTACGTGCCGACGAATTGACAGGTTCTCCTCGCTATGGGAGCCAATGTTGACGACCGCGGAGCCAAAGGAGATCTTACACCTTTAATGGATGCAGCATCTCAAGGGCATGTCGAAATCGTTCGGCTCCTTGTTAGTCATGGGGCAGATGTCAACGCGCAATCCGCCTGTGGTATGTGTTTTAAAATAATTAAAGACTTCGTTGTTATGTCTAACGTCATGATGATTATTGTTATCGGCCTGAAGCTATTGGATACGTGTTTATCAGCACAATTCTTCTTAGCACTAGTTGTTGAAAATTAACCACCTGATTATTGATACTGCTTGTTAAAATGCGAAATACTGAGATATTTGTAATATAAAGTATGCTTTCGGGATACAATACAGGGAACAGCCCTTTGATGTATGCTTGTGCAGCTGGACATGAAGACATAGTGAGAGAGCTTCTGAAGCATGGTGCTCGTGTGGAGGATAACAATGAAAATGGACATACTCCTTTAATGGAAGCTGCATCAGCGGGCCATGTCGGCGTAGCTAAGGTACGGAATCGGAATTCCCTTTGTTGTTGAGAAGCTATACAAAATTTCTTACAATCTGAACGGTTTTATCATTACGCACAGATACTGTTGGAACATGGAGCTGGTATAAATACGCATTCCAATGAGTTCAAAGAGTCAGCTCTCACCGTAGCTTGCTACAAAGGTCATCTTGAAATGGTTAGGTTTCTGTTAGAAGCTGGGGCTGACCAGGTAAGACCGGTCTTAGTGTGTTATCTTTGGAGAAGCAACATCAAGGTTCGAAAATATAATTTTTCCTCGTTCTTTCGTACGTGTAGCAACATAAAACTGACGAAATGCATACTGCGCTAATGGAAGCTTCCATGGACGGGCATGTAGAAGTAGCAAGACTTCTATTGGACTCCGGAGCTCAGGTATGGGTGCGACAGAGCCGATTTTGATTTAGAATCATTTGACAAAACTGTATTAACGTATAGAATTTAATAGTACCAACAACACTTTTTATCTAGGTCAACATGCCCGCTGATAGTTTTGAATCTCCTTTGACATTGGCTGCGTGTGGTGGTCACGTCAAACTAGCAGAGCTTTTAATTGAACGTGGAGCTAATATCGAAGAAGTTAATGATGAAGGATATACGCCTTTAATGGAAGCTGCCAGAGAAGGGCATTTAAGTGTGGTCAAATGTCTACTAAAAAACAACGCCAAAATCAATGCGCAAACTGAAGAAACACACGAGACTGCTCTGACCTTAGCTGCGTGCGGAGGATTTCGAGACGTTGTCGAAGTGCTTTGTGATTCCGGTGCTGATATTGAACTTGGAGCATCATCCCCTTTAATGGAGGCTTCTCAGGAAGGACATTATCAAGTAGTGAAGTAAGTCAATCGAAAAATAGTAGTAATGGACACAATTTGATGCTATTTTGCCTGAAAGGATTCAACGTTTAAATGAGTGTTAATCAAGCCCCACTCAGCAATGCAGCCTCTGGGTAATATTTGGTCTAACCTAGCTGGAGATCACTGAATACTGAGCACCGAGAATATTCTAGTTCATACAGAAATTTTGTTTTCAAGCGTTGAAGAATGAAGTATTTAAATAAATGTTTATCCAGATACCTGTTGGAGAAAGGTGCCGATGTCAACCGGGTAACACAAACTCGAGATACCGCGTTATCTTACGCTTGTGAAAACGGTCATGTCGATGTAGTAGAGTTACTAATCGAGCATGGCGCTGATCCTGTAAGTTTGAAGATCGATTTGTGAAGTACAGTTACCTGAAGTATTCAATCAAGCATCGCTGTTATTTAAACATCATTTGGGTCTTGCAGGAGCATCTGTCAGAAGGTGGGCGCAATCCTTTGATGAAAGCGTGCAGAGGAGGTCACTTAGAAGTCATTAAGTACCTCATCAACCATGGAGCTGATGTTAACCGTCAAACGGAATCCAATGACCATACACCTTTGTCTCTTGCTTGTGCTGGAGGCCATATTGGCGCAGTGGAAGTGCTCTTAGGAGCTGGAGCAAATCTGTTCCACAAATTAAAGGTATTCTATCATTTTTGAACGGACCGCTAAAAGTCTTCGGTATTATTTAACATAGGCCCAATAATGACCATTACTTACCGATACAATAGGACAACTCTACTATGATCATCGAAGCTGCGCGTGGAGGTCACACCAACGTTATTCGGGTATTACTAGATCATGCACCACAAGGCAACAAGCAACAGCAGCAAGAAAAGGTGACCCAGGGGAAACCAGCTCCCAAAGTTCAGACGACGCTTGTGGCACCTGCTAATCCTGGTAATTTTCGGTTGCGAAAAAAATTTTAAGGATACATTTGTTGGTTAATTTTACATGGAATTGAATTTTATTTTTATTAATCGAGTAGCTGCAGCGCAAAATCAAGGCAAGTCTGTACTTCGCAAAAGTCGTTCGACATCGACGTTGGATTCCACAGCTCAGCAGCAGGTAAATAATTGATACATCGATTATCTACTGATTTAATAACAAGAAGGTTGTGGGCCTGACCGATTTTTTGTGAAAACATAGAAACAAGTGGACACACCAGAGTCTACCAAACAACCGAAAACAGGAGCCTCGGCGTCTGAAATTCAACCCAAAAATGTGCACATTTCAGCCGATGGTAGTAAGAAGCAAGCCATGTCATTAGCTGGGTCAGCGGCTGCCGGTAGCAACCAGATCATGGCTGTTCCAACTGCAGAGCATAAAACATTGTCTTCCGCTGCGAATTCATTGCCCGCAAGAAAGCAAGCCACACCATCTGCTCAGGCTAATGTCGGTACTGGAGCAGGAAGTCCGTGTGCACATTCAGGATGTTGCCGCGAGTGTGCAAAGGCTAGTCCAGACAGTCACCAGCATCACGTGCATGTTAAGAGACCAGCAGGTGCCGAAAGCGTGCCAACCGCTAACTTAACGTCGAATGCTATGCCACTGAACGTACCACCACTGCCTACTCAATCAAGTTCTATTGCTGCGTCATCAGCAAGTATTCACCACCCCGGAATGTCTGGAGGCCTATTCGTTCCAGGAAATGTCACCCCCGTCCCTGTCCAAACATCAGGACCGCCCCTGGTTCCTTCGCAGGTACATTCATGCTTAAAATTTTTATGCATAGTTCTCGTAATAAATTTTATTTCTTCAGAGTATACGTTTCACGTAAGTGAGGACTTCAGGCTATCTTTCATTAGTACCATTCTATTTAG
Organism: Sminthurides bifidus; assembly: GCA_009872375.1. NCBI lineage: Eukaryota > Metazoa > Arthropoda > Collembola > Symphypleona > Sminthurididae > Sminthurides > Sminthurides bifidus. The sequence continues at coordinate 10,718 of VRMD01002098.1, read as the reverse complement.
TTGTTTCGTTGGTTTTCTGAGCGTTGCTTGATATTATATTCCTATGGTTGTGATATTATTACAAATCTCGTCCCATAGTTTCTGTAGTTTGCGCATGACTTAAAGATTTTCGCTTATCAGCATTTAAAGGTCCTTTCCGTTCAGGTTTATTTGTTGCAGTGCATCATTTAAATTCGATTTTTTGTTGTTTCTCAAATGGTTTATTAGGAGTTGATCCGTGAGCAGTTAAAAGAAAATAATTCATGGACTTGTTATTCTCAACTTTGTGCTGAGGTGCAGGTCACAGCTCAAACGGCAATTAGTGAGCGACCGAAAGCGAAAGCCAATAAACCTAGCGCAAGAAAGCAACAGCAGCTCATGCAGCAGCAACTTCAGCAAGCTGGTCAGTCAGCAGTCATGCCCGGTCAGGGTACACCACCTTCATCTGGAACATCTCCAGCAAGTGAAAAAACTGCAAGTCCTTCAAGTCCTAACACGCTAGGAGCCAGTTCTTCAGGAAGCACCATTGGATCGAACGGATCTAGTCCCACCGGTAACTCCATAGCGCCCCAGCAGGCTGCCGTGGTTGGGCGACTACAGGATCTTACCATCTCCGATAAATCAGCTAAGCAGCCGAGTGAAACAGGGATCGTGTTACGTGGAGACTATAATTCACCTCCAGGAAAGGTATGCTTAGCACTAAAGAAGTGCTACATTGTCAGCAAACAGTTACATGATTTATATCGGAGATTGAAGAGAGCAATATTAATGAGATATTATTTCTGTATCGTGTAGTTCATCGGCCAGCCAACGGTATTTCAGATGCATGTGCATCAGCAGGTTCGAGCGAGCTCCAACCAATCGCAATTTACGAAACTAGATCCCAAGCAACTGAGCCAAATATTTTCGCATCAACTAAAAGGCGATAAAGCGAAAGGTAAATTGAAAATTTAATAATTCTTCACAATACATTGGAATTAATTGTTAATTTGTGGCACATTTTGATTTTAGATTCCTCGGAAATTTTGTCGGAGGAAAAGAGAGATGTGATCGATTTTACACAAGTTCTGGCAACTGGTACCCTTAACTCATTCAGTGCTTTAGCATCAACTGGTACAAGTCAAATTTTGGGAGGACAAGTTGCCAGTGGCTTGAGTGTGGCCCCGCCTGTTCCTACTGGTGCAAGTGGAATGGCGAGCTCTACAACAACAACTACAACTACGACAACTGTTGTCGTCACGCACGGTAATGGAGAGACAGAGACATTACAAGGAGAAGATTTACCACCTGGTGCAAACGAGATGATTATCAACGCCGCTGCTGCCACCTTCCCGCTTGAATGCATACCTATTCAAAGTGTCCAAGCGTTACAGGTGAGCTAACTTTCTGTCGAAACAAGTTCTCACAAATAGTTTTGAGGCTCTAACATTTGGTTTGTTTGTAAAATAAGTTGAGCCCTACAAGCGGAGTACAATTCCAAACCTATCAGCTAAGTACGCCTGCAAATGGGAGTCCAACTGAAGTGAACGCAAGTCTGACGCAGGGAGTCCCTCGGACAACAACTGCAATGCAGACCACCACTATTATCAACGCTGCCACTACCGGTTCCGTCTCAAATGGCACATCTGCATTTTCTCCCCCCATTTTACTGCCTCACCCACCACCGTTACCGCAAGCAATAAAGGAAGCTGCAGCAAGTGTTGGCTGGGTACCACCGTCGGGAGCGCCTCCCCCGGGTGCATTGAAAGCCTCTGCATCGCAGTTAGCGAAAAATAAGGATTCCTTGACAAAGGCTGCAGCTAACCAAGGTAATTAGACATCATTCTAGATTTTTAATCTTAACTTGATGATTTGTTTTGCTTGTTTTAATCGTTTATATGTCGTGATATTTTTCTAGCAACCATCAAAAGTCCCTCAGCTTCAGTAGCCACGCAAGCTCCTGCAAGTTGTCAGTCAAGCACAACCGCCAGTAATGCCGGCGTCAGTAATCAGCCGCCACCCCAAGTTAAAAAGTCAACTAATTTGGCCAAGAGGTCACGTCCGTTTTGTCCTCCAAGTTCTACAAGTAGTAGTCAGCCCAGACAATCGAACCAACAGACGCAAACATCGGCACAGTCCCATCCGACGGGAACTAATATCAAGCAGAACCAGTCAGTCGCATCGACGCAAACGACATTTTCTGCTCAACAGGAAAGTGGCAAAGTGAACGGCAAAGCTCTCGATGTTGACTCTGCTACGGAATCTAATGGAGAGACAAGCCTTTCTATTGCGGCTGCTTCTGGCCACCTAGAAGTGGTAGAATTTTTGATTCAGCGCAAAGCACACATCGGTAAAATATCATGTTGATTCGTATGCAGTATCAAGCTTCTAATTTAGATTTAATATCTGACATGTCACATGTATTTAATGTAGAACACAGAGATAAGAAAGGATGCACTCCTTTAATACTGGCAGCCGATGGAGGTCACGAGAAAGTAGTGGAACTGCTATTGAACAATGGAGCTGACATCGAAGCTCAGTCAGAACGGACGAAAGACACTGCATTATCGCTCGCATGTACCAAAGGCCGATATGAGGTAATAAGCTTAACCTAAAGCAAAGTTTTAAAAAAATTATGTCGTGATTATCCATGTTTCTGCTTTTAGGTTGTCGACTTGCTTCTCAAGCGTGGGGCAAACAAAGAGCATCGAAATGTGTCGGATTACACCCCTCTTAGCCTTGCTGCATCAGGAGGATATGTGAATATCATCAAGTTATTATTGAATAGTGGCGCTGAAATTAATTCACGAACTGGGTCAAAACTTGGAATATCTCCACTTATGCTTGCTGCTATGAATGGAAATACATCGGCAGTCAAACTACTTCTAGATATGGGATCTGATATCAACGCGCAAATCGAGACTAACAAGAACACAGCGCTTACATTAGCTTGCTTTCAAGGACGCCAGGAGGTGGTGCAACTATTATTGGAAAGGAAGGCTAATTTGGAGCACCGTGCAAAGACAGGATTAACGCCACTGATGGAAGCTGCCAATGGAGGCTACGTAGAAGTTGGGAAGATTTTGATCGAAAAGGGAGCTGACGTTAATGCTCCGCCAGTACCAGCAACGAGAGATACAGCACTTACTATTGCAGCTGACAAGGGTCATTACCGATTTGTCGAATTACTGCTGATGCGGGGAGGGACAGTTGATGCGCGTAACAAGAAAGGATGTACGCCACTTTGGTTAGCCTGCCATGGTGGCCATTTAGACGTCGCTCAAATCTTGATGCGGGGTGGGGCTGATATGGATGCTCAGGACAATCGTCGAATATCTTGTTTGATGGCCGCTTTCAGAAAAGGGCATGTAAAAGTGATCAGATGGATTGTTAAAAATGTTACTCAGTTTCCTTCGGACGCGGAAATGTCACGGTACATACTTTCTGTAGCCAATGAACCAGATCTTTTGAAACGGTGTCAGCAATGTGCTGATTATATCAAGCAAGCAAAAGACAAACAAGCACTCGAGGCTAACAAAAATGCAAGTATTTTGCTGGAAGAACTGGAGTCCGAAAAAACCAGGGAAGAATCTAAACGTATGGCTGCTGCACGCCGAAGAGAGAAGAAGAAGAAGAAGAAAATGGAGAAAAAGCAGTTGTATACCAGTACTACCTCGAAAGACCAAGATGATGAGGACAAAACTGATGACGACGAAGATGATGAACCCTTGCAAGAGGACGAAGATTTCAACGAAGAAGAAAATGGTGGCATTATAGATTCTGGAATTGATGCTAATAGCCAAGGTTCAAATTCTTCTGTCGGGAACAATCTACTGACTAGCCACAATGAGTCCAAGCGCAATCGTAAGGGAAACAAAGAAAATGATTTTGTCGATGACAGTGTCCTAGCTACAAAAGAAAAAGCAGAAAAAGAAATTGAGAAACCAGCGGCTAGCAGCAAGAGTCGAAAAAAGAATAAGAAAAAGAACAGTGCAAATTCTTCATCAAGCAGTGTTCCGAATACCGTGAACTCTTCCAAAAGTAATGAAGAGTACAAAGTCATTGAAGTTCCAGTTAAGAAGAAGGACATACTAAAAGAAAAAGTCGAAGTAACCACAGATGCTAAAGTTTCCAAATTGCAGCCATCCAGTATTGCAGCTACTGGCAAAGATGTGACGCGAAAGGCGAACAAGGAGGATCAAGTGGTAGTTTCCGACAAGAAAAAATCTGCCACACAAAGTGCGAAAGATTCTAAATCTAACACAGGAAGTGTTGGCAAGGACTCCTTTTCGCAACCAATACTTAACTCGCCACTTTCTAGTAAGAAGCATAACAACAGCAAGCATTCGGACGTCCCGGCCGCCATCAGCACCGGACCGGAGCCATTGATGGCAATAGCTCTTAACCCATCGCAATTAAGAAAATCCTACGACCACGGCTTAGAGCATGGATCTCACCATATACCGTCTCAACCAAATCATGGAAATCATAACCACTCCCATTTCACGGCATCAGGGCTAAATAAACACGTGAATTCTGGGCTAAGTGTCACAAGTAATAACCAAAAATCACGAAAAGACGAAGGATGGAAAGAGGTAACCAGAAACTGTACTAATTCAAGATCCAAAAAAATTAATGTCCCCTCGAATGTAATTTCACGCGTGATCGGGCGTGCGGGATGTAATATCAATGCAATTCGGGAAGCAACCGGTGCACACATCGAAGTGGAAAAGCAAGTGAAGAATCAAGTTCAACCTGAACGAGTTATACAGATTAAAGGTTCCGCTGAATGCGTGAAACAAGCCCACACGCTTATCACTGCGCTGATGAATGAACCTGATACTGACGTTAAGAAATTGCTTGGCAGTGGATTGAGAACAGCCTCCGCAAGTACTAGTTTAGCTAGCTCTGTAGGCACAATCACAGCCTCTGGAGTGACCAGCTCCATGACAAACATTATAGCTTCGGTAATTGCTAGCCCCGCAACCGAAGTAGGAGGAACAAAGGGGTCGTCAAGATCTAGCAAAGGCCAAAACCAGCAGACGTCCAAGACACCAGCATCTCCGCCAGTCATTAGTGCAAAGACTGTGCCGACTGTATCTCCTTCCATAAAGAAGCCAACACCTGTAGTCGCTGCAGCGGTGTCGACTCAGCAAACTGCTTCCTTGAAAGGCAGCGGGCAAGGAAAACGCAATGCACATCAAATTTCGTCAGCGTCGAATAATGGCAGTGCCGGCTCATTTGCGTCCAAATTAAGCCACCACCAATCGCAAGCTTCTATCATGTCTCCCATTGGAACTTTTTCGGTCTCGACGAGCAATCCACCACGAAACACTACGCCCACTCCAGTTATTTCTCAGGCAAAGATTGCGACTCCTACTAGATTAACTCCTACAGCTGTCAGTCCCCCTCCATGCAATACCAATATTGGTCAAATCAACCACACTCTGCAGTCTCAGTCGTCCTCTCAGTCTGTGACCTCTTCCCCGGTCCTACCCGGCAGCACACATGCTAATGTTACCAACTCCCCATCACCAAAATTATCTGTTTCAGTCACCGATCAGACAAGAGTCAATCAAGCAGGAGTAGGTATGCTGCTTTCAAGCCCTCTCACTAGCACTAGCAGCAAGGATGGACTCAATTTACGGGCTCAGGGGCCAAGTAGCGCATCTCTAACTTCTCAGATGCTTAGTCCATCATTTCCAGTGCAACCGAGTTTAGGGAGCCCGACTACGAACAACAGTTCTCTGGCTCCAGGAGCAGGAGTGCATATTAAGTCAAACGGAACAAACACGAATAACATGGTCGGTAGCAACAGGCCGTCATCTTCCAATGCGATAACGTCCTCGGAGTGCCGTACGAATACGGACGGGACAGCCATACCCGACAGTTCTGCCCCTCTCGAATACTCTCCATTCAATTATACCTTCAGTAAAACGGCAGGATGGTTCCCCGGAGATTTAGCCAACCCTTTAAGTGGTCTTGCGCCTAACAACATGAACGGCCTGCAAAACAACGCTCTTGCAGTAGGTGGATCTGGAATCCTATCAGGTTCTAGCGCTGCCAGAGCAATGAATTTTGCATCCGTTGCAGCTTCTGGAATCTCTTCAAGTCTCAGTACAACAACGTCGCAAATCAGTCAAGCAAATGGCAGTAGCTTAAATTCAACTGTAGTTGGGAGCCTTGGCACTGCGTTGAGCATATCTGGCACTTCGGTCAAACCTCCAGAGAGTTCCACTGAAACCGACGTTCAAAAGGTCAGGCTCGAAACGCAAATATATTTAGCCTAAAGATTTTGGGTCCAATCTTATTGAATTCAGACGTAATCATATTAAGCATACTGTTATATCTGTTTGCAGGCTATCGCATCTAAAGCTCCTGGTTACCGTGGAGCATCAATGGGATCTCCAGTACTGCGTATGCAGCAACAGTCATCGGTCATGCCTCAGTCGTCCAACACTAGTGTGTTGGATGGAATGCCGATGTATGTTGGCCTAAACCCCGGAAGCCCACTTTCTAATCAAGTGAGCAACCACGGTGGTACTTTGCATAATACTCAAAATCCTCCTCCCAACATGCTTGCCGCTTTCAACACAAATCGTCAGATTTCATCGCAGCCATCTGGGAATCAGCAGAACCATCAGCAATCTGCGAATCATGATACCATAGCCTCAGGAGGTCATAGTATTCCTCAAGTGAGAAACGGTCCAAGCTACGGACATCATTTGATGGGTCCTTCGCAGATGAATCACCCACAAACTCAGCCACCAATGGTTGGTGCCATTCCGGGATTACTTCATCCTGACCTTACGATGGGAGTAAATACGAATACCATGATGTTTCCGAACAACAGGTAAGTTAATAGCATATTTTCAGTACCATTGTTTTGAGCTTTTTTAAGGTAGTGGATAAAAAATGTGTAGATCACTCGCTTACTCCACCAATATCCGTCTGTTGGTGAAGGCTTGAGGTTATCTGTGTCACTTCTGTCTGTCTCTGTATTAACCGATGGCAACAATTAACAGATCTGCTTAGCAGTAGCGCATGTACAAGCTTTTCTAGCACTACTTTATGTTTGTGGCGTCCCCGTAACCCCCTAACTTATGTGTGGTGGGTGTAATTATTTAGTGCCGGGCCTGTTCCTGGTGTACCTTCAAATGTGGTCATCTCCTCCAGGCTAAATCCAAAGGCGCCCAGTTTCAACCTACCAGTAAACAAACAGCAACCCTCGCTGCAACAAATGGCTCAGCAAACGCAAACACAGCATGGAACACCTTCACAAATAATGGGTCAGTCTTTGAATGGACCCCAGCATCAGAACAGCAATCCAGGAGTTCCAGTTGGAGGCTATCCTGTCGGTGGCATGCATCAGGCATTTAAAAATATGGGAATGAACCAGCCACCCAGCTCTTTCGGTAGGCAAGGACGTGTCAATCAGCAGCCTTCTGGAGGATGGGCCGGTGGTTATCCCGGAGCTGGATCTGATCATGTGGTAGACTTTCAAGGGTTAGCTGAGCCTGCAAATTCTGCGGCTGCTATCGAAGCACAAGCTTTTTTATCTTCAATGCTGGAAAACCAAAGTAAGATTGTTCAGGTCTAACAGAGGTTACTAGTAATCCACGTTTATATTATCTACATCTGTAGCCTAATAGAGATTTGTTGTGCAGATTCTATGAAGATGGATGATAGAAGGTTACCGCGACCTATTGGAGGAGAGAGGGGAAGTTTAAAAAATACTGCAACTTCTAACTTAAATAACATCACACCTTTTACCGTATCAGACTGCCTGGATACAAGTCAGCTTCCCCAGCCAATACAAATTCAGCAACCGCATCCGTTGCCCAACTTGCCAGGAGCGCATACACTGGGACCGCATGGAACTCATCAGGGACAGCAGCAGCCATGGCTGGGAATGTATCCTGGTTCTAATCCACAGCAACCCCAGTATACCGGTGGTAACAGCGTTCAGCAACCGAATTTAGGTTCCCATGCGTCTGTTGGAAACCGAGACAGGGGTATTTTAAGTCGTAGGCTGGTGATTGATGAATTTGCGGAAGCCACTAGAATGTTAGAGATGCAGGTAAGAAGTTATTCGTTTGGTCTCATCTCATCTGGTATTCAGCTGGAGAAGTTAGACAAAATTGTCAAATTATGTAATAAAATGGTATCTCTAATTCTTGCGTGATCATACTTAACATTTCAGATGCTTGATAACCAACGACTCATGAATGGAAGCGGGGGAGTCCCACAGCTGATGCACATGGGACCGGGACAGCAGCCTCCGCCAATGTTTCCAGTTAATATGGATCATCTTGATCATTCGAAAGTCGATCACACTGGCTGGGATGGTAACCATTTAAATTCAATGGAAGAGAAGCATGGAATGGTAAGATAGCCTACAAAATAATCTAGGTTGGACACGTAATTGTATCTAGAAAGCCTTCTAATTCACATGTGCATTGACATGAGCATTGATGTTTTACAGGGCTGGGGAAGTAAATGGGGTAATTAGTTGCAAGACTGGTAAAGGCTTGCATTCGTCAGTGGCATAGGAATTTCAAATGAGCCTGAGCACCAGCAGGTCAACGTCAAGATGTTTTTGTTTTTGGATCCGCATTTATCACTCTCAAGCAGTTGGAATGCAAGTGCTGTGTTCGAAAAAACTGCAAGATTCTGAATTTTTTAAGCTTATAAATGAATACATTGCAAATCTTATGTCGATTTACTATTGTTTCATATGATGTATCGCAAAGTTTTTACTTAGTTCCTGTGTGTAAAGATGCAAACGGAGTTGCTACTCTCGTACTTGTTAGCTGGAAGATCATGTGTTCCAGCACTGCTTTCTCAATCATGACTTTTGTAATTACCTGTAAAGTAATGCTCGCAGACTTGTGCTGCAGCAGCAAAATAATTGCGTTAATAGAGTGGTACACAAGTTGCCAGTAAAGATGTAAACTGCTGTATCTTTTGGCGGACACTGAGTAAGGAAATTTCGGCTCACAGGCACCAGGTCGGTGTAAAATTGAAGTAGTTGCCTAATGTTATTAAGAATTTGCCCGGTCGTGCGGCACAAGAGTAAGACCTTTACAAACCACCATAATGAGAGCCTTGCTGTTACATAAACAAGCTTTAGTTGTAATCGGGCTCCTAAAGTACCGGAGGCAAGGTGCGGCAGCCTATGCTGAGGGAAAGACGAAAATATTTTGAACTCTGAAGATGCAAATATGCATTTTATACACTTGTCTTCATCAAATGACTGCGAGCGCACGTTCTAACTGAAGCTTACTGTCATATTGTCCTTATATGATTACGGTTTTCGTTCGGTTGTCATTGTCAATGCGTTTATAACGCTCACCCAATGACTCCTGCGTGGATACTATGATAAATCGCTCTATTTAAATTTGCTTTAGGAAAAATGCTGACCTGTTGGCTTGCGTTCTTGCCAAATTTCAGGGTCACTTTTCCTCGAGCATGTTAAAGTTATGTGTCCATTAAAATGTCCTAAATCCCAATCTCAATACTTCGCTACGCGTCAAAGAAACGGTATTCGCGCGACTTACTGTTACTTCGGAAGAGGATATGCATGCGTAAAGTTCAAGTAGTGCTTTAGCTGTTTAATGAAGATTATGAAGCAAAAGCATAGCCTATAGGTGAAAACTGATGATTCAGGATGGTAGTGCTCCCTATCAGTGATGAAATGATGTAAATGTTAGCGAATCAAGTTTTAAATATATGTAGCCAATAACCAAACGAAAACTTATAGTACATAGCGAAATGTTACATACTCTTCTACTATAACATAACGCATTATAGTTATGGTGATGATTACTATTACATATATATTATTACTATTACTTCATAATATGGTTATTAATTATTATTATTACAATACACACACATTACTATGGTAGAGGTATCGTAGGCTGTCGTCAATGAGAGTTAAACAATGATTGTAAGCTTACTATGATCATGTACTGAAACTGTTTATGAGACAAGATGAGATGATTAAAGAAGTAGCATCTTTTCGAAAGAGTTAAAAACTATTATTTGTGCTCAATTTGCTCTTTCTAATCCCTAATTTAGACAAAATCAAGCCAATTTTTTCTTCAGGTCCCTCTCGACAGAAAATATTTGTACATTCCTGACCTTCTCTTTTATTTATTGTTAAGACGCAGTATAAAGGACGAACCTCAAATTTTTTTTACTTTTCGCTGCTTGACTTATCAGAAGTAAAACAGTAGCCAATAAAATTGCTACCTCTGTTTAGTTAGCACCTAACTAAAACAGAGGTAGCCATTTTATTGGCTTATTATTTATTTCCTAGTCTCGCTTTAGATCTTACGGGATCAGAAGAGCTGCACCAGAAAGTGTTACCATGCGGTCGGGAAGAACAAGTTCGATTACAAAACGCTATTGAGTTACTATAGAAGAAGTTGGTTACATGCTCAAGAATGATATGTCATTAGCCATTTTCATTTCACAATCATCACAACTGTAAACTTGTAAACGTCAATTTGCTACGTTCTGATCTTACCCAGGGTTCGATGTGCCAACATTTCCATCTACTGGGTACGCTCAAACCCGCACATAATTTGCGGTGACAAAAAACCCTCGATAAGCGTAGAAAACGTTTGACAAAACTCAATCATCAACATGTGGTGCTGGAACGAGGAAAAGCTGAACATTATTTGCAGTGACAATCCGAGTGAGTTTCAACAGCATCTGACTTCAGTTACATCATCAGCGTTTAAATAATGCCG
>VRMD01002097.1:0-14288 GCA_009872375.1 Sminthurides bifidus | reverse complement strand
CGTTTTTGGAACCAATTAATATGCCAGAGGGGGTGGTATCTTCCCCGAGATGAACTTGAAAGCTTGCCGGGGCGCAGTAGTGTCTGAATTTTTATTTTGATTGTGCAGTATCAGCTTCAGGTTCCCATGAGAAGCTATCCACTTCGTACTCGTCATCGTTAGGGTCAGTATCTGACCAAACTGGCGCATCATCCCCTGCTATGCTCTCTATCTCACTATCACTGCGTCCATACTCCCAACTACATACCCAACAATTCCAAACTTAAGACGAAACTAACTAGGCGATAGTTAGAAGTTATCAAAATGATGCGCCGGGCCGTGAGTACGAATAAATTTGATTGCACGCAAAATGCTCCTGTCTATCAAAACAAAAAATAAATACTTCAAAGCAGCTGCATTGGGCCTTGCAACTGGTTTTGCAAGTCGGTAAATATGAAGCTCCGGTCCTACGCAATGAAAATTACATACTTCATATATGATGCTCCGGTACCAAAGAGGGTAAATCCAATTGACGGCGAAAAGACCCTGACGTTGAGGGTTGATATTTTCCTTTGTTGCAAGCAATCGTCCCCTACGCACACTGAACTGAGTAGCCTTTACCTAGCCCTCGTCTGGCCCGCGACAGGCAACTGCGTTTACATTTTCGAGCTGATATCTTCCGCAATTTTGAATGTAAACGTTGCAAGTTACCAAGTTTTTTGTCCAACTCAATACATCCTTGTCTATCCAAATTGCCGTCAATTTTTCCAGAAAAAAATTCAAATTGCCGTTGTAAGTGCGCCAGTGAGTAAAAACATTCCACCGACGCCAACTTCAGCCTCTACATGGCGAAGACGCCATAAACATTTTACGGGACTCACGTCTTTCATGATTATGATAAATATTCGCCATTTGAATCCTCTTAAATATTTCTCCTAAAGGAAAATTTATAGGTCAAGTTAGATGAAGAGAAGTATCAAAACTTTACCACCTTCCATAACACTGCAAAACTCCATGTCCCATCCACCTTCATGGTTTACACATGGCAGCCTGCTCTTTTTTTGCATAGAGTAAAACTAGCGGACTATAGCACAGCTATAGGGGATATAGGACCGAACTTGAAATTTATGAAAACGAGACAGTTGTCAACTGCCACAATGCGTCACGACGTAAAGTTTCTATACCTTGAAGCACCTTCACATACTGCAATCAGGACTTGCTCTGTCGCCTCTACAAGACATTAGGTTACAATGGCTGCCAAATATGTGCCGTAAATGTCCTCAATCTACACTTTGTCACAGAAATTATTAAGTACATTTCCTCCAACTTGTGGGCGTGTAGCTTTGCAAGCACTACTAGCACTCAGGTCTGAAGCCGGAGCTGAGGAGAAAGAATCGGCTCAACAGCCAGAAAACCTGCCCTTGTAATAGCTCAAGGCCTGAACTGAAGTGAGTGTAATGTTACTTGGAGCTTATACAGTGAAAGTAAGAGAAAGCTGTGAAAGCGACACATTTGGTGATATGAACAAGAAATATCGGCAACAGCTAGCCGATACGGAACGAAATAGGCCTTGCTACATATCCGATAGGAGTTTACACGACAGCCTAGCATGATAAATCGGCAAGGTCCACATTCATTTCTACGTCTGTTATTTCTTTCGGTGATATTTTTTCATGGTGCTGCAGCCATACCCATCCAAGAAACTACGGTAACGACGTGCCCAAGAAAGAATTTTATTGGACATTCAATGTACCCACCTGCCTCCGGTCCTAGAAGTAATTAGTTAGTCGAGGTGAGGTGACGTGAAAAAGCTATACGAGGCGATAAACGGATGCATAAGACGAAGGAGAAAGTGGAAATTTTATCTTAGCGTGGCTTAAAAAATTGATGCATGTTCCTCAACAGCAGATATTCACGATTTGGCCTCAGATTGAAAACCTATCCATTCTTCCCTCCTTTCAGCATTAAACATTCATGGCTCAAAATCTCATTCAGCTTAAAAGCCATTTACAGATAGGTGACATGGCCGTTTTCCAGGAAGAATTACATGAATGAAAGAATATTAAATTTACTGCTCGAGTACACGTTTCTAGTGCAAAATCCTATTTTCGCAATGCAATAAAGCAGAATCTTGCAGCAATTCCATGTACCTGGAAAAAACTTTTTGCATCCTTTATAGAAAAGACGTTGGCAAGAAGCTTTCACATGATCTTTCAACAGCCTTCCCTTTTGAACCGATACACCGTGACTGCAGTTACGTTAATACTTTCTACTCATGGCTTTCACTTTCACTACAGTGAAAGTCCGGCTACCTTGCGTAGCAGCCTGAGTCCACATCACACGTGGTAATGCTAATGACGTTTTTTCACTAGCTAGTGCTAGCTTTGTGCTAGCTTTCACCATGAAGGAAATTGATTTAACGATGTAGCTTTTAGCGGCCACCAGAAGCTTGTTTGTCCTGCAATCAAGTCTGAACTTTTACAGGCGAAGCATTACAGCTTCCAAACATGAGATCTACCGCGGAGAAATGGAGGAACACACACCGTGGTGTCTATCTTGCAGTGCTGGAGCTAAAAACGTGTGGTCGTTCCGAGAGATTCGATCGGGCCTCCATGGTGTACCTTGTAGTGTTTCCATTAGCCATTGTGTCACTTCCGGTAAAACCTGGAGTCAAACTACTTTCATGCGCTCCACAGCTCCCTCGAATGCCATTAGAGAAAGTGCGGTCGTAATTTCATCGACTGATATGCGAAACATACTTACGTCACTTGGGATGTGACAAGCTTACGCAGCACTACCTGGAATCTCCTCTTCTTTGGCCTTTTGATGCGATTTCCACCACTTGAACATCTACATGACGTAAATAGCATTTACCACATGAAGAGGCACTAACTTTTAGCAACGACCCCAGAAGCTGATTCAACTAGAAAGCATTTCATTGATACGGCACGCATTCTTCCTGGAAAGACTGCATGAAAGTGAAGTAGATGACGTTGGAGTTTGGAATCTCATGTAGTACAAGTTTACTTTTGTTTAACAGAGGTCTGCACACGGTGATTAGGAGGTTATTTTCAGAATTGGCTTTAAAATAGTAGAATATGGGAAACTGCGCGTTGAAATATGCAAAGAAATATGATATAATTTTGAATTCCGCAACTCTCAAGAGACCCAGCCGCCAGTACCGCACAATACGCTGGAATTTCAACGAAATGAAACCAAACATAATTCAAGATTCAAACAGATGTGCTAGTTTTCTCACCATTTATGCTTAAAATGTATCTGAATGGGTTTCCTAATGGGGCCCAGACACGATGAATATGCACGAAAGTATAATAGCGGTTTTGTTTTCATAACTGGTAGCTGCAATTGCTCTGGTCTCTAGTCATTTTTGGCTTGGTTTTGCGGAAAGAACATGGCACCTGTAATCAGTGGTTGAGCTTCCGGAGGCAAGTGTTTACCAGACCGAGTTTTATGCCAGAACGTGGCTTGCAAGTTTCTAGTATACTGGCTTAATACGCATGTGCATTCATTGAAGAAGTTGCGGAGAAACCACAGAAAAGGAAGAAGTTGGACTTGGTTTGTGAGTGAGAATATCAAAAGTAAAATATTTTTACGTAGATTAAGTAAATAAAAGACGGCGGACTGTGGCAAGTAGGTGAAAACTTTGCATATAAAATATATGAATATTAATCTGTGAGGTCGAGCCGGAAAATTGGAATCCATTATTTCCAATTTATTATCATGATGAGAAGAGAATATACGGCAAAACTTTCTCCCACACACCACACCATCCAATGATCTCAAGGACTATTAACGTTTTATCAAATGTTGAAACGTCTACCGCGGGTATTCCACAAAATACACGTGCTCACAGACTTTCTCTGGGATCTTTTATTGCTTTACCCACGGGCAATATTCTGAAGTAATGCAATGCTTGTGCCTATCATATTGAGAAATTAAGCTTGCGTGCACAACTTCAACTGCTAATGGAAGAACTTCATCAAACATGCATGCATAACGTGCTGTATCTCACTACGATTTTGCACCTGAACGCATCTTTATGTGTGGTCTGCGTCTTACGCCCATTACGTCTTACGAGACTTAGTCCGAATGCATATGCACGGGAACAAGTGGGAGAACAACCTGGGTTGGTTTCCATATTTAACACCTGTCTAATGAAGGAGGAACAAGAAAAGGAAGACCAGGCAGATCTGTTGACACTAACGATCCCTACCTCGAGTTTGAATTAACAGCCTAATGAGACCGAAGTCGGAGGAGAAAGTTTTGGTAAACAGTTCTCAGCCGAGGTTCATGACTAATTAATGAAATTTCATCCCGCGGAGCGAGAGCCCAAGCAGCAGAGCATCTTGGTTTGTCTCCTGTGCTCCGTCTTTCACTTTCTCCACTTTCACTTCGCTGGCAATTGCCGAATGTCTCCGAGATAGGTATTGTGGCCTGGAGAAAGTACTGCTTTTGACTTTCTGCAGCACTTGGGTTCTGTAGATGTCTGGGTAGAACTTGTTCACGACTCGGCCAAACGCTTCCTTTATCCCCAATCGAAAGATGGAGAAAGTATTTCTTCAACTTATACATTGTCCCGTACAGCATTTAATTTGGCGTGTAACCCAAATAAAAACTTGATATTCCCTCGATATTGCCCAAGACTCTTTGTTACACTCGGTGGTGTGGATGGCAGTTGAGCTCCTTGGGCTCTTGTTGGGAATCCCAATGCGTTCTAGTTTGACGAGAGCGGTGTGAATCATAAAGCACTTGGCGAATCTCGTCATCGGAGCGCCGGACACAACAGCCACGTTGTTATAACTTGAGGAGACACTGACTGAAGGAGAGCAAAACCTTTCAAGTTAATGAAAAGTGACAATAAGAGCAGTACGCATTCTGACCGACTTGGAATCCGCACCTCGAAATCTTTTATACGATCAAACTTGGGTGGAGGACAGAGAAAAGGTGGCTGCCCATTGGCACTTTCATTCAACATGCCGGTTCTGTGACCTGCGAAGCAAGTTTTATTGCCAAAGACTTGCTCTCACTTCTTCAGTCTCATAAGTATTCTTTTATTGAATTGCGACTCTCTCGCCTCTTGTCGATAACCTAAAAATGTGTTCGTCGCAATCCATTTCTGTTATTGTTCAACCTAGAAAAACATGAGGAGGCTCAGAGCGTTGAGTGAACTCGGAAGCTTGCTTGTGCGCTAGAATGTCATTGCAGAACTGTGTATAAATTTCCTACAAAAATCGATATTCGAAATGAAATTTTTTGAATAAAACCCGCCGCGCGATCGTTTCACAGTGACACGAAACTTGACTCAGAGCAAGCTCAAGGAAAAACCAATGTTATGCCAAGTTCGTCATAAAGGCTTATGTACATAAATTGCTCCTAAAGGATGAAAAAAAGGATTTCATGGTTCAATTCAGAATTGCCGCACGGCACGACAATGCATTAAGAAAAAGTGCTTGAATTCACTAGCTTGTCGTACATGTACCTGATTAGTATCCATCGATTGAAGCCATAAAAAGTAAAATTGGGCTCCAATCATTCCAAAGACGAGGGAGGATCAATTCAAAGTACAGATGCATAACAGCATATGTACATTAGATAGCACTAACAATAATGCTGAGACTTGAGTTAAACTCTTTGGGCTTAGATGCCAAGTAAGCATGGAACTGTAGATTGGAGAAAGTCGGAGGAAGTTTTAAAATATATCAAGCAAGAGTTTCCCACGTAGCGTTATCCCTACAAGTACGCAGGAAGGAGGATTAGTAAATGAAAATTAAACTTACGGCATCGTTGTGATTCCAAATGATATAACTAGGTGGCTCAGGTGAATATTTAACGGTGCAGGTGAGATTGATGGTACTTCCGACGTCAATATAAAGTTCTGGACCCCCCATTACTTCTGTGACAGGTTCTGAAAGTAAGAAGAAACAAAGCAATGAAGAAATCATTCCGTCTTTGGAATCCACGCTAAACCTTTTTCACAAGTATTCAAAAGCGTATTCGCGCAGGAGGAGGCGCCAAGCTATAAGCTTTCGTAGCGAGAATTGGAAAGATTATCACCATCATCGACCTGGATTCTCTCGAGGTTTGTGCTCGTTAAAACGGATATCACCAAGAGGGTTGGAACTTGACTTAGCCGAGCTTGAAATGGAACCCCTGAGGGAGAATCGATCATTCCAGTGCTCACTAAAAGCTCGATTTATTACTTTGTATGGTAAATAAAAGCAGTCCGGATCAGATGACAATGGAAGTTATTCTCCAAGAAACAAAATCTCAAACATTTGTTTCTGACAGTTCAAATTCAAAGGAAATTCACGGGTCAGATCCTCTCGGATGTATCGGCTCTCACAAAACTTTGCTCCAGTTCAATTTCAGTCGTCGACCTAAACTCCAACGTTCGTAAACCCCGTCTCTTTAGCAAAGTTCAAAAGCGAACATGTGACATGGAAACCCCAAATGATTTACCAATGCTCAAGCCCAAATCCTACCAAGTTTCAAACACACGACGTCTACAATGTTGCATATTCAAATTTCCAGTCAGGCCCAAATAAAGTGGTACATGTTTTTTCCTTTGTGGCATGCCTTGATATTCGAACCTGAAGCGGGGATTGAAATTGACACCTTCGAATATGCATGGGTCTCCTCCGTACTTCAGCAATTACAGTGAGGCACATGTCAGCTAACATCACGTCCAGGAAAGAGGCCACGATATGTGACAACAACTATATTGCGAAGGAGGCTGAATGCAAAATGGCGACCGAGAGTTATAAAGGCCTGGAAGCCACCAGTTTTAGTTCTAACGATGGCATCTATCAGCGGCAATCACTGAGCGCAGCTTGACTGCAAGTGCGCAGTCGATAGAACGTTACTGTAAAGCAGAGCAAGTACTACATGTCGGCCATTACTCAATCTTATTGCAAGGGACAAAAGGACAAGAGAATACAGCCGGTCATTAAACATTTGCTAAGCTTGGAAAATCCATTGGAGGGGGCGAACACTCGGCCATTAAAAGGAGCTAGAATGCAACTGTTGTACTAATTCAGCTCCAAGTGGTTCGGCAACCTTTACCTACTTGATTAACCGATATAAAATTATAAACTGTCCCCCGGCTTCCATAAATATCCCTAGGTGGCCATTACAGCCGGAGACAGGGCACAATAACCAAAAACTACGGTCAAAGATCCTGCTCCAGCAGGGACTTGCATGGCCTGTCTCCACTTTCTCTTTGACTCAAAGCAGATATGCGGGAGCCTCCACAGCAGCTTCTTTTCATCACGTTACACAAACATAGTAGAAACGTGAGCAAAGCGGAGATTGAACCGCAGGAGACGATGTTGCAACTTGCTACGAGCTGGTATTTCACAAACGGAGAGGGTCCCTCTTCTTTCCACTGTTTGGCAACCAGCGTGGATGGAATACAGCACATAACGTGAACAATACGACCGGGCCGGAGGCCACAAGTACGTAAACAACTCGGAGTGAATAATATATTCAAGACAGTATATCTTTTCACTCTTCCCCTCTCTTCCTTTTATTCTCCGCGACCTTGTTATAGGAAAAGTGGGTGAATTGAAAAGTTCTTGGCCAACTGCCGGATTCCGCGAGGTCTCCACCTCTTTAAAATTTGTTGACCCTTGCTTTGGCAAGTATGAATTCCGCGATCCCTTGCTGTGAGCGAGCCTTTGGATCGGATTCACAACAAAGAGTTTCTCAAAATCCTTTACGGAGCCACCAATAGAGCAATATTCAAATAAATATACGGGGGCAGAAAATCCAACTGAAAAAATCCATGAATCAATACCAACCCATCCAAGAAAAGGATGACAGTGAACGACTTGGAGAAAGCATGCTGCGAGAGCCAAAGCCGGGATTGACACATGTACGAACCTTATGTATCTACTTTTGCCGCATGCCAAGGAATGTCGTGAATGTCTTGAATGCAGGGACAACACTCCAGTTCCTTTTCCCACAAAGTCTCAACATCCAGTCTAACTTGACAATAGCTTTCTTTTCGATTTTCAAACGTATTCCACCACTGTCTATGCTTCTGCTCCATCGACTGCAGCCCCGCACCTACATTAAAGAAGGAGAGAGGGATACTTGTTACCCAAAACTTGCGTTAACCAATCTCCGTAAATCTGCCAACTGCCAGTCATCAAGTCGGAATGAAACCACATTCACACCAAGTTTGATGCTGGTGTAAGCAAAATCCAGGGTTAGAACTCTGGCTGGAAAACTGAAGAACACACCATACGGAAATTGGCAAAGCAATCAACATGTCACACAGACTGAGTCTCCACCTTTATCGTCAGACTAATCAAATGGTGATCATTAGAAAATCAATGTGAAACGGTTGAATCACACATATTTGACCGGCAAAGATTACCAGTTTCATTGCATAAGTATAGGCAGGAGAGGCGTGTGAGCTAACTAGCTTCCTCCTTCCCCGTACAGTTTGCACAAGTATGAGGATTGAGACTTTCTCCACCACATTTCACTCGCCTCCGTTTTGAGGAGCGAGACGACTGCTTACTCTTGAAACAGACCGGATACATATTATCTTGATGATAACGTTGTTTGAACGTCTTCTTGGTTCAAAATAGCAAGTTAGCACAGTAGCGTGGCCTAACTCAGCCTACTTTGCAGGATCAAAGGAAGAAGAGGGATGAGAGAGAGATGGAGAAAGAGGGTAAGAGAGTGAGAGAGAGAAATTGCACATTGGTTACTTTCAGCATGCGGAACTCTCGCCCTCATCGATTTTTCCATCAAGTAATACCAAAGTGGGGCTACATCATATCTTTCGCACAGTATCTTCCTCCGTACAAAGGAGGGCGCATTGCTGTGTGTGATGACCGAAAAAAGAGAAAGTCGACTTTCCCCTCAACGACGCCCTTAAGCAAGAAACAAAGGATGGGAGACACAGTTTATAATCACTGCTGGTATCCAGCCGGTCTTCACCTACTGTCTTACACAAACCCATTTCTCATTCCGCTCAAGCTTTCTACAACCGTTTTTCATAATTTACACACCAGAAATCCCGGCTTACCTCCTACCAAAACTGGTCTTTCCATGTGCCAGCACAGCATGCTCCGGTTCACTTACCCTGAGCATTTCGTTTCCTTCCAGAGTACAAGTTTCCTGTCGCAAAAACTGGGCTCCTAGTACAACATTTTAAGGATGGGTTTACCATGAATTACGCAGCCGTCTCTTCCTAGGACCAATACCTCTTGGTCGTCTCAAGTTCCAAAATACTATACTCTTTCTTCCCCCGTTGCAAAATTTAAACAGCAGCTTTACATTGCCAGCCACCTCCGAGTTTGCACTACATTCTCCTGTGTATTATTACCAAGGTGTGCAGTCATTTCCATACGGTTTCATAATTCAAGACTATATTGAAAATTCGCCCCAGGAAAGAGAGGTTTGCAAACAGGTTCTCTCCACTCGGGCCACATCCTGTCTACTAAGGCAACGAACATTTCAAATTCACGCACGTAACCTGTAGAGCTGGGTGTTGTGTCCCTTGCAATGTGAATAAGTTAGGAGGAAGAATCTCATTCGTTGGATACAGGACTCGGAGAAATTTCCAATTTCACCAATGCAAAATGTATTACGTGATAAATAACTGTGGTGCAATATTTGCTTTGTTCACTTCCAGGTGCATTGCCACAATAACACTGGCACCTGCATCCGTACGTATGTGAAAGTGAAAGCTCGTGGCTGCTCAAGGCCATTTCCCTTCCAATGTAATAATCTTCCCGTACAGCTTGCTCCATTTATCAGCCAAGGGCGTCTAACTTACTTCAGCCTGTATGAGGAGGTGGAGAAAGCCTGCAGTCAAGGCTTACAGCTTACATCACATGGCGCACAAGGACGGTATAGTGTATAAAGACACGGCGGAGGGAATCAAATGGAGCATCTTTGATTGGGTTGAGCTGGTGGAGAAAATGAAACGTCCTGGACATATAACGGAATGATGATGACATCACCAAAGATTCATTTCCGTTCCTAACTTTGAGAAAAGTTTCAGCTAGTTAAAGGATGGAAGTCTGGCATTCAATCTTGGGGAAACAGCTCGGAATGGCATGCCATCCCTCTTTGGGAAGGGAGCGCGGATAGTTTCTCAAGCAGGAGTCAATTTTCTCACACATGTTGTTTCCTGTGGAAAACCTTCAAAACTCGTTAAGTAGGATCCGAGACGATTCAAAGAAAATAGCCGTAGCCTCTCATGATCAATCCGTGTTTGACTTAAGATACGGCATGTCTGCAGCGCCGTCTACGTGAGCCCCTCTTCTCAGCTCCTTTCCCCACTCTTCACGTACTCCTACCTCGGAAACTAGTTCAATCATCGGTACTAGAGGCAGGGGCAGGTAATCGAACTTGATCGAAGTTTACACATCCTTTTGCATCTGCAGGCTATCCTGTGTATGAGTGCATACAGGAGTCTGAGAGGATTTCATGCTTGCCCACAAGGCTTGTCCTCTCATCTCTCTGCTCCCAGCGTTTATTTTCTCCGAAAAGTACAAGCACCATCAAAAGCTTGTGTAAAAGATCAAGTTTCAAGATGCGATGAGACCTGGGTTTTTATTATTCTTCATAAAGGATGGGATGTACAGGGGGAAATGAAGCACGCTTTCCTTTCAGACGCACACACACACGGGGCCGATCCGGTTCTACTTTCTCCAAGAGTTGAATAGCCATCGTATCATTAGAGACATGCACAACTCTCATAATAAACCCTGAACGGGGAACAGGCGCCCTCCCCCTTTCCCCTCCTTGGATTCCGATGGGTGGAAAGGCGGGACGCTAAACACAGTCTTTGCAGCCACAGCATGCGTGCTTCCCTGTCTATAAAAATAATAATCTCAACAAGTCCTTACCATGAATCCTAAATCTACACGTAAACCACACAATACACACTTAAGATCAAGCATGATCAGCCATCAGCCTACGAGAGTTGCTTACAACAGTGCTGGTGTGGTGTACCTGTTCACTCTCCGTGTGGTGGATGTGGAAAAAATCTCGTCGAACGTCATGACAAAATCACGCATTTCACCTACTTACGTCAGCCATTTCGTCCTCACGTCCCGAGCAAAGACTAAAAAGAAAGTACTTGAGAACGAGAACAGATTTTCCTTCTTTGCTCCCGCATTACTCGTGGTTATTATCCACCTTATCTGCAGCAGAATTTTTCCATCACAACCAAGTGCAAATATTTTGCAAACCTTCACTTGCAGTGTAAACCACCTACACCACCCACCCATGGATTAAAAATAAACGAGTCTTTTCTTAGTGAACAAGCAATAATAGAAAGCCCAAATATTAAGCATAGAGGCATGGTATCATACGGCAATCTCACATCCCAGATTACAGGCATTTATTTCCGTAACAATAGTACCAGACCAACCCAAACTGAGTACTGAGTACAGCCCTTATATTGTAATGCAGGGATTGGTTTACTAACTGAAATGGTTTTGATTTCAGGCTTAAATATTTAATTGTCCTAATTTTTTGCTTCAGGTAGACAAGAGAGGTTTATTTACATCGCAACCTCAAACAAGGCTGACAAGGCTTGTTGTACATATGCGTTGTAATTAGCAATCTTTTAACGTATCTTTGGTTACTGTGGTAATGCCCATTGTTCTCTTGTTGATTTTATCCACATCTGTCCGTCTGCTCGTAAAGTCCTGTTGTATATTTTTGGACGAGAAACAACGCACATGTTCAGAACACACACCTTACGTGCTTTTAGTGAACTAACTTTCTCCAGGTTTATTTTCTACCTGACCTTCAGCAAGGAACAGCAGGTGCCATGTTTTTACTCCGGATTCATGAACTTATGGTGAAAATGCATGCATGTAACACTACCAAGTTCAGGAGTCTAGTCAATGCCCGGGGAATTTAAAATCAGCAATGTTACAATAGCATGTGAAGTGTAACAGGGAAAGTGTGTAGATTACGTGATGATGCACTGGAAAGAATGGGGTATGCATATTCTGTAACACACATTTCCGAAAATAAGAAAAGATTGCATTGAAGTTGTTGCAAGACACGTTCAGCGATTCAAACTTGGTTGGTTACATTCTACATTTTGCTCCTGTAGTGTGTAATTTTTAATTTCATTTTAAAACTTGTGTGTGACCTCAATTCATTAAAAGAGAGAATCAGATTTGTTATACCTATGGAATTAAAATTCCATTACAACTTCCTCTTCCTCTGAGGCTTTCGTGGGAGGTTTCATCTTGAACAGGGGCAGTAAATGAATACGAGGTCCTTAATTACATGCTGTAGCTCGAGCTATTACTACAGTTCCGTCACGATGCTGGGAAGAAAAGGCTCTGGAACGAGACTACAGTCCTGGTAGGGAATTCATTTGCTGTGGTGGTGGTTATGGGAACTTGTAAATATTCCTCTTCGCTTATTCTAATGATGTGGAGAAAGGAGTACATCATTGCCAGACCCACCCATCCGCCCTTATCATATTGCAAACGCCGTAAATCAAACATGTTTGATTACGATCGATTTTCCTGATTTTCCTTCATTTGTCCGAGAATTATTTCCGTTGTTGTGTGAGGTAAAAGGAGAAAAACGAAATTTAGGCTGGGAGATATGCCTCTCTAAAGATTTGAACCACAAATCCAAGCTACAATCTCAGAAAAAGAAACCAACAGACGGAAAACTCGAGCCAATTAGTGGCCACAATTCCCTCGCGTGGTTTTACCTCCATTAACACTCTCCTGGCAAGAAAACCAAAAGCGTCGCATGTCATAAATATACAAACGGTGGGCAACGTTTGCCGCCAGCTACGTCATAACCTCATTGATGCAAAGAATAGTGTGAGAAACAAGCAATAACTCCTTTTGCAGACAACCCCCTCACCTTTCTGCCACTATTGAAGTGGGTTCAGCTTTTATAATCGCTCCACGGTTGCTCCATTTATGGATACGGTATACTTACCAAAGCAGGAAAGCTTAGAATTACAACTTGCAACAAGAGTTCTCACATGGCATATTTTTGGCACTGAAGAAATCTAAATTTTTCCATTCCGTGATTCAAGGGAATTTTCTCTCATACACTGGTCTTGGTTCGTATAATAAAACGTATACTTTCACCCTCTGTTGCTCTTGAAAGGTCAGTTGGACTGTAGGTTAGGAGACGGAGACTTTAGCATGAGAGAGTTTGACTTCATGGAGTCAAAGCCCACTGTAGCCCATTAATTCTTGAGAGACCATTCCATTGGATTACACAATTTATTTACGTTTGCTCCAAGGGAGAAACTTTTAAGTCGGGTATTACTTCCGACTTGGGGAAAAGTCTGAGCCCTAATAGTTTACTTTTGAATTATACTGCTTAAATGCCGGCTACTTAGAGAAAAGCATAAGCTGGAAAAATTTTCACTGGAACTGGAACTACTCTATGGTGGCAGGTTAAACTGAAAAGTTTAAGTTAACATTTTTTTACTGTCTCGACGCTACTTAAAGTGATGTGGCTAATTCCGACTTATACATGAATCAGGTGTGTGTTATGTTACAACGGGATTTACCTGGGAAATGACCTTCGTAGAATTACCATTTTATAATTTATTGACCTTGGGCTATGTCTGTTACGAGACGCATTAAAAATAATCCTGTAGACTAATCTGCTGCAGTTGAAATAAAATAGTGTATTTTGGTCTAAACTTCATGTGTAGAAAATCTTAGAGAAGTCAGCCTGTAACACAATGTACATGCCAGTGGCGAGAAAATAATTAGCAACACAGTCGAGCTGACTTTGTCGCTTATCGGAGCTGGGATGGAAGCTAGGAGAAAGTTCTATACGGAAAGCAACAATTAAAAGTTACGATTAAAAGAACCAGGACGATTAAACGCATTGCTGGACTAAATATTCCGCCCGAGGGTATGGAAGTAATACATGTAAGGGAGGGGGGTCGGCTATCTGTGACGTCAGTATTCAATCATGCGATCGTCTTCAGAAGTCAGAAAAAGGACATCCAGCTGAAAATTATGTGTACTGGAACCTGACTTCCATTAACTCTAGTGTTTTACCCTTGTGAATACTGCGCTGAATGGAAGTTATGAAGAAGTTTACGAACAAAAGAAAACACGTGGACAAAAATAAAAGACCTCAAACTCCACCACAGGGCAAGATGGTAAATCAAGCGAGAAGGCTAGAATCCACCTAGACAAACAACGGCTGTTACGTCAGACTGGGAAGGCATCCGAATGGGACAACTCAATTACCCGCGTATGGAAAAGAATGCCTCGGGATCAAAAGCTAGCCTATAGCTTTAATGGAGC
>VRMD01002096.1:0-14292 GCA_009872375.1 Sminthurides bifidus | reverse complement strand
GACCACAGCCGCTCCGCCGGCACGGCAGCCCTTGGCCACAACCTAGGAATGATGTTTGTTGCGTCAACATGTTCGCCCCATAGTGCCGCTCCGCCGCCCATGACCAGACGTTTTTGCCACAATGTTCCATTGAAGCTGTGAGGATCGCACTTGTAGTACTTTTCCCAGTCGACTCCGTAAGAAATATAGTTCAAATACCAGCAAGATGACAATAAAGCTCGGTAACCCGCTTTGGTAACAGAAGCCAGCTCTTCCTCGTAAGACTCAGTGTTTCCTTTCCATACATGAACAATGGTGCTGGTATCCACACTGACATTGTTGTCAATAACCTCCTGCCACACGATGTACGACAAGTTCCTAGGGAGCTGATTGATGACATCCACAAGTTTCTGTGTGTAGTATTCTTGAACCTTGGCATAGTCGGTGAAATTCTGTTCCCTTACGAAGTCCTGAATTTTAGGATTGCTTTCCCTGTAAGGACAAGCACATTGTCAATGTTGTGAAATACATGAACTTGAACGAAACCTTTCCATTTTATTGAAACTTCAATTCTAACCAGCACGTAAAGTCCACTTCATCCCCTGTCAGGAAAATCATACAATAGTCAGACAAAAGCTGTAGCATATTTATATTTAAACCTACATTAAAAAATAAGCACTCACCTCCAAGATGAACATAGTTGTCTGGAAACACTTGTCCAATTTCCGAAAAAAGTTCTTTCAAGAACTTGTAGTTAGCCTCGTTTGTTGGATCAATAGGGCCTACCGAAACCATGAACAAGAATTCGTCAATCTCAAAATCCATCTCAAGTTAATGCAATTTGCCAAGTGAAGTAATCACATTAACAGACCATAAGTTCCTTCCAGGATCCCTTCCTTATCATAGCACGAGGTCAGCAGCTCTGGCTGGCCTGGTCCCCAAGACAAAGTGTGGCCCGGTGTATCAAACTCAGGTATCACTCTGATTCCGCGAAATCTGGCGTATTCGATGACGTCAGCAATGTCTTTCTGNCGAAATCTGGCGTATTCGATGACGTCAGCAATGTCTTTCTGTGTATAGACATGAGTGTACGGATGATACGCACCTTTGTCACTGCGAATTAAATGCCACAATTTGTAATCATCTCAACCACAACTTATACACAAATTCACGTGTTCATTAGCCATTAGCACCAACAACTTGCCTCAATGCAGGAAAGGCTTTACTCTGATACGGAAAGGACTGATCATCAACAATATGCCAGTGGAAGACATTGTACTTGTTCATTGCCATCAAATCCAGGTTATCAAACAGTACGCGCTTTGGCAGGTAATGACGCGAAGTGTCCAGTAACACACTCCGAAAGGAGAATCTGGGATAGTCCACGAGCAAAGTGCTGTTTAGCTGCAACTGTAATTCCAAATTGCATCCTTCAACATCATTAACATCAACCCATCAAAATCTCCTTGAAAGACTGAACACACTGGACTTCCCCAACTTACACTTGTGAAGTCCTCGGTATGGTACAGCAGCTGAGAAAACGTTTCCAAGCCACGTAGAATGCCCCAATTCGTTGCTGCAGTTAGCACTCCCTCTCCAGGCAAATCTGGGGTATCAATCTTGATTTCATCTGTACAGCAGATCACCAACAAAGGCAACCAGGTTAGCTAACGTTCGATAAATGATTGACAACAGAATATGATTTATTTACATCAGCATAACAGCTAAAAGTCAAGATATAAAACATACAAGACTCGTCCATGCTATCCCCAGGACTCTTCTCACAAGGTCCCATCAAGTCCACCCTCAGGATATCAAGGTAACCATGAAAGTCAGTTGAATTCTTCCACACCTTCGTTTTACGAGATTGCCTGGTCGCACCGGTTGCCGGTGCTGTTGGCGCAACCTTAACTGAGTTTGTTCGGATGATTAACTTGTAATACCGCTTCAAGGCTTCCTCCACAATATCGCAAGTATTTTCTGTCAACTTGGAACGAAGCTTCAATGTAATCGAATGTTACTTCATTTATCAGTCCGTCTTCAAGATTCTAGTTGCAACCAAGCGTAACCATGTAAAACTTACTTCAAACCTAAACATGGGCGGCCGCACCACCATGTACCCAGTACCGTAGTTCCGGTGCAACTGCGGCTTCGGCCATGGTTGACCCCTGGACTCCTTGACTCTCGATCCCGGTGCGGAGATTTTATAGCTAGTGCTGTCATAGTGCGAACTGCACAGAGAAAGTAAACTGAATACAAGGAATAACGTGGCCAAAAGCCTGCCATCAGGCGCCCACTTGACCTCAGGAGGTGACATATCTGCAATCAGTTTCAAGAAGTTAGTTTAATGGCATTAAAAATCCATTATTACTTCGAAACTTTGAACAACTGGGCGTTTGAATAACATGAATACCTTTGAGCAATATAGACGATACTGATAGCGTTCTTACTTCATCAGTTCATTCAATTTCAACTGACCAAAATGTTCAAAGACTACTAGCTTAAGACAACATGTCCGACATCAACCAAGTCTATTTGTAAACGTCTGCGACCTGCCACATCTGAATTACTAGCCCGTTACACTGATAACGGCAGCCGCGTTCTTAAGGATAGAAGAGACGTGAATCAAGTTCTTTAGATGCAATTGGCAAGAGAAGTTACGTGCAACGGATGATTTGCAAACGACTACAAGTGCTGTTGCTCTAGCTCCGTCTATGGACCTCACACGAATATTTGCTCTGCGCTGTGTTTTTAACGGACGGAGAAAATTTGCATGATTTCATCTCTTTGTTTTGATCTCCCTCGTCAATAAACTCCAGACGTGCAAGCTCGGTCAGCCCTCTCAGCTGACTTTTCATTGAAGATGGAGAGCAGGATTTTAGTGTAGGGATCAAGTGTGAGTGAATTCCTCTCGCTCGAATGCATTCTCATTTCTCATTCACGGGCCCATGCCATTCGCACATGTGTGGTCAAAATGTACTAACGTGTCTGTAACGCGGTGTCGCGGTCAAGTGCCTTAAGTAGTCATTTAAAGTTTAAGCATTAGCTAATTAACCATCAGGCAGTATCAAATAGCACATTACACTGGTGTTGTGGAATTATTCGTAGTTATTTTAGTAGCAGCAATAATGGGAAAGACAAAAGAGCCGGACGGTTCAGGCAACAAGAAAGGTGGACTTGAAAAAATCAAGTCTAACAATAAGGCAAAACAACAGCAACAACGTGACGCAAATAAAAAAGATCAACAAGATACCTTGAATTTGCTATATCCAGGTATATGATCGATTTAAATGTGTACTTATTACGGAACTTGAAAATTGCGAGGCTTGTCCATTTGTGATGATCAAGTAGTTTTTTTAGTTCAGATAAAATGTGGTATAATTGCAAAAGTTACTTACTTGTTTCATTAACAGACGGTCTACCAAAAGAACTGTCCAAGGCGCGTCACGCTGAAGTCATACTGAATGGTGTTAAGAAGCTGGTTAGCGAAAAAGCGACGTTAGAACAGGTGATCGCTAAGCTAAAGCAAGCACATGACTCCTCTGCTGGACGTATTACTTTGTGCGAAAAAACTTTGAGATGGCTGGAACATCGTCTGGCAAACGGGGGATTACGCCAACTTCTTCAATTACCTAATGACCATTTAGTTGCTTTGAATAAATTCGCAACTCCAGTTGGAACCGGCGGAGATGACACTGACGATAAAATCATAGCTTTCTCTTTGGACCCTTGTTTTGTTGATGCTCTGTTAGGAAGTTTACCCGATGTCAGTCAAAATTATTCGTATAATGGGGACGACTCTTTGTCTCAGTCAGTGGATGACGAAGGTGTTGAACCGGATCAGAAGAGTAAGTGCCAACTTGCATTCTGTAATTTTTAATCGAATAGTGTATTGAGAAGGTGAGAGTGGATAGGCATAAGAAAAGCGAGTAAGCTCGTTAAGAGTAAGCATTATTGTTTATCCCTAATTTTTAACTTGGCTCTATAATTTCCAGCTGAAGAGGACCAGGGAGAAGACTCTGGAAAGTTTGAAGGTGCAGACGATGAAAATGCCAATGGACAGGTTCCTAATGTTGACCAGTGCGATCAAGTGCTTCCCGTGGATAAGGAATAAGCTGCTAGCTTTAATTTTCAGTTTTTAAGTTTTCCTTTTCTGAATCCTAGTATTATGTAACGGAACCGCAACGACGGATCTACGGTGCCAACACACTGGTTATTATACTCTAGTCTTTGTGAACTTTCTATTTGTTGCGATAATGTGATATTAATGAATCTATCGGGAAATGAATATATGGAAGGATAAAGCGCATGTGACTTTAACTTAATGGAATTCTTGTCGCAGAATTTGGGATCTTATGATACTTGTCCATTTATAAAATTTATGTTTGGAAAATAAAATTCGCAAACAGAGAGAGATTGCTTGTCACTCGTTTATTGACAAAATCACAAAAAGGTACCACAACTACAATTAACGAATTTTCCGTATCGGAAAATCCTGATTATTATCCTACACAGTACTATAGTTCTTATGGTAAGGTAGCTTAATAGGAATAATTGAATCACAATATACCTTGATGAACATTTTTTGACGGAATAGCATTCGTCATTTGTTTGCAACTATTTGCCTCACTAAAACTGAAACCAGGAATACATTAGCACCCTACTGCTACTTCTAAAGAGAAACGGAGACTCACAGTAATTTTCTTTTTCCTTAATGGTGTTCCCAATTTGTTCTGGCAACAACTGAGAGGGTCGGCACTACTACTGAAACTGAACGGGGAAGAATCATAGTCGGATAAATCATTGGTAATCATAAAAAACTCGGACCATCGTGCTAAACACACAATAACCAAGCAAATAGCGTGAATTTACACATTGTGCTGTAATGCATAACGGTATGTAAGGCAATTTTAAATGTTAGGAGTGACTACAATTCATCGTGCTTGAAGGCTTGGAGAATATTGAGCCGCTTCTGAAGGCTTTCTTTCTTATCGTTGGAGACCTTAGTTTTGCTCAAATTCTCTACTCTTGCTATCTCGTTCTTGACGAACTCATCTCCCTTTTCTAAAATTTTATCCATCAATTTTAAGTACACATTAGCCATTTCGGTACTCTGGGGACTGTTCATTCCTTTCGCAACCAAGCTTTTAGCCTTTTCATACAATGTTTTCCTTTCTGCCTCATCTTTTAGATTTCATGAACTTCTGAGCTACTTTGTCAAATTCTTCAATACAACCAGGTAAGCCGATATAGATACCAGTGCTGGATTTCACGAACTTGATTATTTCATCTTCTTTGAAATCTCCGTTATAAGCTAAAGGCTCGGGCATGCCCCTTCTGAATAATTTCAACTTCGGGAAATCCTTGCCCTTGACATCATACTTCTCGGCCAACGCTGAGTTGTCCTTGTCTCCGTAGTCTTTCACGTTTACTTCGGCAACTAACAGGTCATCAACGCCACGCGTCGCCTCCGCAACTTTGGCGAATTGGTCATGCTTTTCTCCGTAGGGGTATGCAACATCAAATTTGACTAGGGCTGCACGAAACTTGGGGACCAACTGTAACACAGGAAGGACAGCGAATTAATAAATAATATCACAGTCAAGAAATCCATATCCCACAGAGCATCGAGCCATAAGCGTGAGAATACTACATGAATATTTGATAATCCATCCTTGCTAGCGACTCAACTCAACTTTCTACGAGCTGATGGACAGAAACTTCAGGAATTATTGATTTTCTTGAATTCTCCAACTTGCTTGACGGATACGCAAATCCATGGATTTCATTATAATATATCAAAGTATATGACCTTATATTGAGATGCAGGGCTCAATATTTATCTAACTAGTAGTCATCGTGCTCTCAATCTAATGTAATTTTGTCTTTAACTTGTACTAAATTAAATGAACTGTCTTAAAAGCTCATCAGCACCTACTGCTTCCAAACTTATGACTTACCTTATCAAAAGTATATTCATCTAGCGGGGTACAACCTTTACAATTACTGGCGCGAACTACCACAAAACAAGAAGCTAAGACTGTTAATACCGAGACCAAACTCCAATTATCCGCTTTTAAAGACATTATGATTGCAAGATCAAAATCAGCTGTGTGTTGTCCTCAGAAATTCCTCGCTGCAATACTACCGGTTGTCACCTCGCAACTTCGTCCGTCGAATTACAACTTGAAATAAAAACTGCTACTAACTATGAAACCGTTAGCAATATGAAACCAGCTTAGAGGAAATCGAGATTAAGAATAAGCACGAGTCTACCCTGCCACCGGTGTTTTGTACACTGAAAAATTATCTGCAAATGCATTTGTACAGGCGAAAACTCACTCGTCCCTCTCATCCTGCTTTTCTAGAAAGAAATTCTATGCTCTGCCTACAGACACCAACACACACTCGGCCGTTTCCGATTGGCTCTCTCTCACTGCACGCAGCGGTAATAAAGGTAAAACTCTCTCTTACCTTGCGATGGCGATTATCCGTTAATTCGCTTTTCTTTTATAAACAACCACAATGTTGACATTAAAGCCAGAAGTAGCTTCGCATTTTAGCAGAGCTATTACATGTTGTGGTAATACGGCACGACTGGCACAAGCTCCGTTAGTCCACGTAGTCTAAGAATTCCTTCGCACATTCAATCCATCAGGCAAACATTATTTCATTTTCAGTTACTAATCAATAGCATCCGGCAGGCTTCAGTTAATTTATGAATGCTCTGTCAGTCAGTTTTAACGTGCATTAGTCCATCGGAAAAAAATCTATACGTTGATTGTGTTGACTAATTTACGATAGCACCTACTTAAGTTGACACATCATCAGGTATAAAAATAAGATTTCTCAGGAGTAAGGCCCCTGGTTAAAAGCACTGCATCGTTCTACTTCATAGTCTGTTTCAAATATAACACTAATTTCCAATCTATCATGGGAAGGTTAGAGACAAGATTGTCTGGTCGTTTCGCAGCACCGCCTCTCATTACGCTATAGAAGTGCTCTCTACTTCAGACACAACTTATCCAATAACTCGGAAAAATCTTCATCTTCATTTTTGTTACTCTTCCCGCTGTTTGGCTTGGCTTTCTTTCCATTCTTCTCCAGCTCTTTGAGCAGATGATCCAATGTGATAGCTTTTTCATACCGCTCAAGCATTTCCTTTATCTTGATGAACGGCACATTATGAACAGTCTTCTGGGCAAGAATTTTTGCATTCGTTCTCCATGGGGTCTCCGGTTCAACGATATGAACTTCATAAGCGTGTTCGAGAGCCATTTCTACGTATGGCAGCATTTCCCAGGCTTGCGTATTCGTATTATCTATAACGATCAGCGCTTTGGATGCCTTCATAGCCGCTTCGCACTTCGTTCGGCACATCGTATGAGCGTCTGATATAAATGCCGGCTGATACTGGTAAATACCTTGAGGGGTCATGAAGTAGTCATCCGCCGATAGAACTATCGCACCGCCTCCACGACACAGTCCGCTCAGAATCACAGCAAACGTTGACTTTCCACAACCCGGAACTCCTCTCAATATTACAATCCGTCGTCCATCCTGGTCTCGGTTAATTTTCTGCATCAGGTCAAGATGGGTCGGGATTTTCATGAAATTTTGCATGTGCATGTTGAGCTCTTTTGGATCCTTATTCTTAGGCACAGTCTTCAACTGAAGATCACCTCTGGGGTATGATCCTTGAACACCGCGTCGAATCCTGGGTCCCGAGGGTCCAACACGAACCAGCTGAGGTTGTTCAGGCCGACTAGGACCTTGCATCTGCATTTGCAGGAAGCCTTCAAATTCAAATAGCAATTTGTGAATAATTAGATTGAGATTATAAAATGGAAGATTAAACGGTTATGAATATGCGGTTTGGCACACACCATACCTAAAGATATGTACTTAATCATCCTTACGCCCGCAAAAACAAGCAGTCAAAGGATGTACTAACCTGGAGGAAATGGCTGCGCTGTCCGTGGCCGTGGCGGCGGCGGTGCTGCCGCTGCTGCAGCAAACGAAAAATGACGAACCCCTCGTCGTCTTTCATCCATGACGTTCGTTCGAGCCAACGAATTACTTCCACCTTTCCAATGGACAACGTACTGCTACTGGCTTCCTTTGACTAGACGAAACGCCTAAGATCCATAAGAAAAGAAAATGACGTAAACAATAGTATATTCGTCAAGCTAAACCTGATGATGATAAGAGTAACAGAACTTAGACTAGGTTTAAACAGTAGGAAAGGTGAATAAGCCTTTCTACACAAAGCAAGAATCTCAGCAGGAATCTAGATGTAAATTTTTACCAGAACAGACTTACCTTATCGTAAACGAGATAGGTGCACCAATCTATCTAGTTGGCAGTGACCGCAATCCACAAGTGACTTGTCATTCGTGTGCGTTCGTTGCACAGCGGCGAGCTCTTTAATGAAGGACAGCCAGTATACGTTCAAACGCGAAGAGGTTCAAGCAGGTACCATCTGCTGCTTTGTGGTTATTGAATGCCAGGCAATCACTAGTGTGATGAAAACACAATTTAGCTGGCTCAGCTCACATGAAATGCCAACTCGCATCCACAGCACATTATCAGTAGTTGTAGTTGGCAATAAACTAAAAGGATAATCAAATCGCTCTCAGGTATGTCAAACAAGCAAAATGAAGGCAGCCAGCGTCAGGCGTTATCCGCTATGGGGTCTGTTAACAGGCACAAATTATAACATTAGCTGTAGAGTGAAAATGGTTTACCTGTTGAGAGAGTCAGCAAAACTTTCAGATGACATCCCGACGTTTCACGCTTACCGAATCCCTCTGGAGTTACAGATTCCTTGTAACACGGTGAAACGAAACAAATTCACACAGTAGGCCAACAACCCCTAGTAAATTCCTGAATTGCAATTAGTTCTTCAACAATTAAATTTCACAAGTTCTTAACTTCACGTCAGTTACTCATACTCCTAAAATTGGACCTTTTAGCTTAGCACTTCTATCGCACGTGATTGTCAGAGCACATGTAGACAACAACTGTTTCGCGTTCGTTGCTCATGTCAATATGGGGAAGGAACATTACCGACAACACCTTCTGTCTTCGTCGCTCCGTTTTACAAGTCGACCATTGTATTGCATTAGCAGTACCATCGCTATAATCAGAGTGCGCTGTCAACAAGTAACGCGTTCGGCCTTTTCAAACGTTGATGAATTCTAAGCATTAGGATTAGCACTTGGGTCATGAACACGATCACAGGACAAAGCAACTGAATTGTTGCCGCATTATTGGCTAGCGATCGTTGGTCGTAAGAAACGTCGGATTGCCGTGTTCCCTCTTGCCTTCGTTCCTTCATGGCGTCAAAGTGACTTTCCAAGGAGAGGGGGAAGACACAACGTTTACATTTTCACTGACGCCATGTTACTCTGTAAGCTTAAGCTTCCAGTACCCCAGCACAAAGCAAGATGGAAGGAGGGAGAGACAATGGAGAAGCTTAGGTTGTTTGTTAGCTCGGATTTAAAAATAACCAGGATTAAACGTTTTGCTAGAGGTCAACGTACAAAGCTCCTTGCATTGTATGTACCTTCTACCCAAGAGCTATTGCAGAGGATTTGAAGAAGAGAACGCCTAAAACTTGAGTAGTTTACATGGTGAACATGCCAGGGCCGACGGAGAACTGGTCAAATTCGACACCACCGCGGTACTGACCACTCGAAGGACTAGACAAAGCTAAACCTGCCTTCAAAACCAAGTCTTTTCTCATTTTAAGCCTGCAGACTCCAAAGTTGGAATTGTTACTGCTCTTAGTGCCAGTTGAGCTTTAATGGAGATGACTTGAAGAATAGAACGCCTAAAACTTGAGTAGTTTACATGATGAACATGCCAGGGCCGACGGAGAACTGGTCAAATTCGACACCACCTTGGTACTGACCACTCGAAGGACCAGATAAAGCTAATCCTGCCTTCAACAGCAAGTCTTTTCTAATTTTAAGCCTGCAGATTCCAAAGTTGGAACTGTTACTGTTCTCAGTGCCAGTTGAGCTTTCTTCACGAAAAGTTACGGACAAAAACGCAGCGTTTTAATTGTGTTGTTTCATTTCAGCCGAATTTAAGCTTGCTCATTAGAGCCTTACGAGTAAACTGGTGGTGAAAAACAAAAGCTGAACTTTGATAAAAATTGACTGCTGATTTTGAAATATCTAATCGAAGGTAAGAATGGTGTAGTTCGCTTTTTCTAATGACAATCTTCTCAAAAAAATGTCGCCCTGTAATAACAAAGTGCTGTCACATTCTCCAAAGTGTATTACTGCTACAAGAATCATTTCTTCTTCAGGTAACTGCAAAGAGGATCTTTCCATCTTTCGGAACCATGGAGGAAGCAAAGCCAGGACCATCTTCAGATGCCTTCGTATTCAAGAAACCACGATAATAAGCGCCGCACATCCGAGCTGATAAAGCAGCTGGAGTTGAACTACATGAACCATCGGGACGAGTTGCTGCATGAAGATGGGTTCATCCAAACACCGCTGAAAGTTCTGCGGGACTGGGCCTTTGAGTATTCTGTTGAAGTGGAGATGACCACTTTTGAGATCCATACCCCGAAGTTTGTGGGAGTCTTCGACCCGTTTCGCGCCATGAATCGGGTCGCTATTGAAGTTGGCAGTTATCAAGGTGAGAAATTCCGGTTGCTTTATTCATTTTAGTCCAGCTTTATTTACACACCTTTTCTTTGTATCGGCTTAGACTTGTTCCAGCATGTGTGAACAGCTTTACTAACAACGGCAAACTTTTTGCAGGCGATGGCGAAGCACCCAAATACCGTCTCGCGACCCAGATGGCAGCTGCAGACCTGCTCAGCAAAATGGCCGAGGATGGAGCGCCGGTCAGCATGCATGGACTCCCTCCAGGGTACCGCATCAGCTCTGAAATTTACAACCATTTAAAGCTGTTCGCCAACATGGAGAATCTCGGCACTCCTCCCACCTACACTCAACTTGAAGATGTGAATTCCCCAGATATCGTTTTGGAGTACCCTGCACTCCATGGATTTTGTGCCAAAATCGGCTATTGCAGTCAAATAGGTATGGCTTGCTGTTATCATAACGGGTTATTCTATAGATAGCAAGTTTTGCGTTCATCATTTAGTCGTCAGCTGGTAACATTGAATCTACCCTCATGTTTGCTTTACAGGAGCCAGTGACAGTCTGTTCCTAGCCAAACGTTTGGCAGCTAAGAAGTTGTACGAACTCCTGTCTGGCGAACCTTACCCCGTCGATCCGGTCTACACGGGGGATGATTGCGTCAAATATGACGAACTGCAAGCTATGGGGATTAAACCTGTTCCTTCAGCTCGAGTAAGAGCTTTTTGGTGTATAATTTGTAACAAGACTTTTTGTCCAAAGTCTAAAAGTGTCTATGATGACGATCGTTCATATACCAACGACTAACCAGCACTAGTTGCGACACTAGAGCTAAATGCCTTTAGGGCTACTGGTACGAAAAGTCTAATGATATTGGACCTTTGTTTGATTGCAGAGGGGAGCTCAAGGCACTGGAAATGAAGAAGAAACTGGAGCAAATCACGGATGGCAACATGAATGAAGTTAAAGCTGGAAGACTTCAAGACATTTTTGATGCTTACGACGACGATTTCGGGGAGGTTGATGATGGAATCTCGGACATGTTTCAAAGATGCACTTTGGGCGAGCAGCGAGAAATTAAGGCCCCGAAGAAACGCAACGTTTCCAAGGCTTGATACTGTTCAAGTATTGGTGCAATGCTAGATTCAGTTATACTTTGCTTTGACTTTGTTTACTTCCGAGATAAAGGTTAATTAACATGCTTCTTCTTATCTTATCTTATCTCACACGAACCACTGCCTCGTGGTCCGTGCAAGCATCAGCTAGTGGGCTAGAGCTGAATTGAAAGCCCTTATATGATACCTAGACCCTTGCCTTGTATGAACTTAGAGAGTTGGTAGAATTGCATTTGTGCTGATTTGGATAAACCAATATTGAATAATGCGTGTTTACTGAAATTAGTCTGAACCATTATAGGCTGTACCGCATAACTCAAGCCAGAAATAAAGTGTGCCAGTAGCGTAATGCTTTAGCTACAGAATCTGCTCAATATTGAATAATGCGTGTTTACTGAAATTAGTCTGAACCATTATAGGCTGTACCGCATAACTCAAGCCAGAAATAAAGTGTGCCAGTAGCGTAATGCTGTAGCTACAGAATATGCTGTGTTAAGTATAATTATATCACTCATGGAACTGAATTTGCACATTTGGAATCGTTGTCTCTGTAGTTTAAAATACATATCTTGATAATCCTAGAACGTGGCGAATGCATTGAATTGGATCTTTAAGACCTAGAATGCCATCAGCACCCAGGGTGTCGGTAACAGAGAGCAAAATCTTGTGTGACAACTTGACGAGGGTTTCGCGATTATGTACGAATGAGAGATGATAGAGCATTTTGCGAACTTCTCCAGGAACAAACAACAAGTCTTATGGGTAAAGTTGCATTTGTGCGCAAGGCAAGGACAACTTGTAAATCAGGCTTCTGTACGGTTAAAATCTCAAGGAGACAGAAGAACAGAATTGTAATCTCGCTTGAGTATATTATTTTCCACAGACAGCAATTGCGACTCGCAAAAGAGCTTTGCTTGCGGCCTGTCTATTGTATTGATGATTGTGGCTCACTGAAGAGGTTTCTCCTCCAAGCACAATACTATTTACACCTGGAAAAATTGCGTTGCATCTTGCATCACTAGCACATGTTTCGCCTCTTGGAGTTTAGAACCGGTAGGACTGCTGGCACATTAGGTTGGCCGTCTACAGCTGTGGTGTGAAGTTTTTGTGTTTATCGTGTGTATTGTGTTGTATTTTGGAAAGAAAAATTGCAGATTGGCGAAATTATGCTGCTGGGAAATTCACTGCTCCCTTTAAGGACTCAGTACCTGCTGCTTACATTCCTCGGAGTCCCATTCTCAGCCCTGTTTAATGACTTTTACAACCGGAACTCAGAAGCTGTCTTAAATGACAACGTGCCTAGTCCAGACGGCTATGACTTTATTGTGGGTAAGCTTCTACGTTCGTTTTCATTATAACCATGATGAATAGATTTGCTATTGGCTAATACCATCATATGTATTACGGATAAAAATGCAAAATTTTTACCTCTAGTCGGAGCCGGGTCAGCTGGATCTGTGCTGGCAAACCGTCTTTCGGAAAAGTACAGGGTACTTCTGCTAGAAGCTGGAGGCTACCCGTTTCCACTAACGTTTGTACCAATGCTTGCGGCTTTGATGTTGCGAAATCCGGACATTGACTGGATGGATTCTTCCGTGCCACAGAAGCATGCTTGCAAAGCCATGAAGTACAATGTAAAATCCAAGTTAACGGTGTTCTGAAGATATGCATCAAATCTACCTGGTTTACCGTTTGGGTAAATTCGATTCACATTAAGTGTCAGATACAGTTTTCATTTTGTATTTCAGATGTGCATGACAAGTCACGGGAAAGGTCTCGGTGGAAGTAGCATGCTCAATTACATGATGTACATGAGAGGTAATCCTAGTGATTATGATGGTTGGGCCAATGCAACCGGTGATCCTGAGTGGTCCTATGAAAATTTGATTCCTTACTTTAAAAAAATGGAAAATTATGACGGCGGATGGCCTCTGGGTAAGGTTAATTAGCCTCATTTTATGCCACTTGGAAAATCAGCAAATTCGTTGCATTCAAGTTGTTGCAACTCCTCTTCATGTTAATTTTTCAGGTAAAACTCATGCAAGAGGGGGGCCTTTAAATATAGAGAGCAACAATCATTTTCCGTTTGCCTATGAATGGGAAAACGCTGCAAAAGAATTCGGAATACCATACGAAGATCCGAATCAGTACCAGCGAGAAAGTAAGAAAGCGATGTAATGTTAGTATTGTTCTTTTAAACTTTGAATTACTATCATTATGGAGGACGTCAAATATTGTGTCTCTTTTGATATTCATCAGGTGCGTTTCATTACGACCTATTTACCAAAAAAGGAAGTCGATTTTCTAGTTACTCCGCCTACTTACAGCCGATACTTGACCGGAAGACGTTGACTATCGAAGCTCTTGCGCATGTTACCAAGGTATGACTACAAGATCTCTAGAGGATGTCTGCTTATGTATTGAGAGAGCAGTAAGCTATTAGAAACAGAGAGCTTGAGTAATGATGTATCCCTTACTCTTTTACCCAGGTGGAGCTAGACGCAAACAATTGGGCCACGGGTGTCCATTATGTCAAGAAGGGCAAAAGTTATTTTGCCAAGGCAACGAAAGAA
>VRMD01002095.1:0-14295 GCA_009872375.1 Sminthurides bifidus | reverse complement strand
TACGCTTCATCCCTTGAAGGGATGAGAAGCGCTACTCTGAGGCACGTGTTTGCGGAAAGTTAAATGAGGAATTTGCTCAGGTAAGGAGCGCGCAAGCGTCGCTTTGATCAGCAGCGTTGACGCTACTCTGCGACGATGCCTGTGCGCTTGAGATACACGACGCTGAATCGCAAACATTCAAGAACCAGTTGCAGCGCAGCGTTCGCACTCGGTTGAGAGGGCAAAACTTTCCCTCCTTGATGCAAAAACGTATTAGTACAGTCTGTGAGTCAACTAAATGACAGGCCAAGAATCGCTTTCGGTTGGCAAGTAATGTTTACGTTCACTTTGTCAGTAAAGGCAGGAGGTACGAAAAGGAGCGGCAGGGAGGACAGCACGGAGTAGTGCGAAGATGTCGCTTATGTTAATGTACATCGTGACTGTTTACCATCTGTCCGTCCAAATGGTCGCTAACAAGTTGCTGGTTTGGTAAATTGGTAACTATGGCAATATTCATGACTCTTTAACATTTCAATGAGTATGTTCGACTCTTAATTTTAGTTTTTGGGAGTTATAAGGGTTGAACATTCTTTGACCTGTCTGTGGTCCGTGTCTACAGTCTACGATCACCTGAATGAGATGCATGATACGGCATGGCAATATGGCCTCTTCTGTCTGTACGCAAAGTTTGAAAAATCTAATTAGCAATCTACATACACCTGGCCTCTAATTGCTTGCGACCACCTGATGCCTTCACGATACGATCCCCTGCCATTCCGGCCGTATAACACCTTTTGAAAACATACAGTCCACAATTTTAGAGCCAATTACCCAATTGCGGTCAAGTTGACATCAAAGTATTCAATCCTAGGTTGACAGCAAAAGCCAAGCTCTGCTTACACTCTGGATTTCGATTTCGTTTCCTCCGTTATTTACCTCCAATTAGTAAGCCAAGGGAGAGGAAGAATGACTGAGGGTGCCAGTTCCCACGATCTTGCATAAACAACTGCATTTCAAGTCGGTCAAGGTTTTAACTTGAGGTTTGTTCTTCAAAAGTCATGTACTAATATGAATTGGTGCATTTTGCACACTAAATGCATTCATTTTTATGTATGTTATGATGCACTATGTTACAGGGCTACACATTTCCAAGAAATTAGAGGGCAAAAAATGTGTTTCCCCCTGACTCAGCTCCGTGTACTTGTGCTAATTTCTAGCCTGAAACGACTAAGTAATTCATAATTACGGGAAATTACCTTCCGTTTCGGAACATGAACATCATTACTTCAGCCACAAGACGTGAACTTTTGACGATGGCAATTCAGCCAGGCCTTTTAGTAGTTACTCAACCATCCTGTCGTCTGTACAAATGCAATATTTTAATCGATCAATTAAGGTGACTGCAAGTACACTAATTAAAGACAGCTTTGAAAGAACCCCTGATCACAATCCCACAGTACGTACAGTAGTATGCACTGCATGGACTCCATAGAGGCAATCACAAATCTGAAATTCTGGTATTGTAGTGTTGCCAACACCTTCCCTTTAGATAGACACTTGGAAAAAGAATGATCAAACTGCCAGTCAGAAGCCTGATTGAGCTTGTGAATCCCCCATCTTTTGCAAACTGCGACGCAATATTCCTCAAGGGCCTGCATCCGCAGACAGGGCTGTCCTGCAGTAGGGCAACGTACATAAATGACGAAATTGCAAAATGCCAAGTCAATGTCTATACAGATACTGCAGGAGGAAGCTCGCAGTACCCTTACAGGTAACGTCGTAATTTAAACATTAAACCATTCTGTACTTTGAACGACAACTCCGCTTTGGATGCTTTCAAGCCTCTTAAAGTGGCGCAGCCACGTTTCGCAGCTGGTCGTGTGTTGAAATCTGGGATGTCGTCCTAAATCTGAGAGTTGTCAAATCATTGCTTGCGTCCGTCTCTTTTAAAACCTCGTGGGTAACGGTACTTTCAAAAATGCGTTTGGCAATTGCGCTTGC
Organism: Sminthurides bifidus; assembly: GCA_009872375.1. NCBI lineage: Eukaryota > Metazoa > Arthropoda > Collembola > Symphypleona > Sminthurididae > Sminthurides > Sminthurides bifidus. The sequence continues at coordinate 12,315 of VRMD01002095.1, read as the reverse complement.
AGCTTAGCAGGCGTAACTTGACTGCAGGTATGGAAGTAGTATTAACATCCGAAGAAATCGACAATTTCAAGTCACCCAAATGCAAAAAGACAGACGCGTGCCACTCGGATATTATCATTCATTCGGATTTATTAGGTACTTGGCATTATGCGTCCAGGTATCATCATCACACCTGTCTGCTATTGTTGCAGACTGTTCATACTCATTCATAGGTTTTGTATACATCATACATGGGATAGAAGAACACAAACGTTGTACAAACTTGTGACTGCGCAAAGTATCTAAACTAAATTACATTTCGCAGCAGTCATTTTCGACTCATCACTGTTTCACACCAACTCATTAAGGATACTATAGTACGAAAACTTATAGAATTAGGACAAGCGCTCCGTTATCAGAAGCCTGAATTTCAATTCCTAGCTGCCACGGGACCAAACTCACGCCTTTTTTTTACAAGCTACCTAGAACAAGAAGACGGCAAGATTCATCGAGGGACAAATTCATAAAGGTATGAATGATCAGTAAGTTTAGTCTTAATAGTCTCCCGTTTCCAAGTCCCACGAAGAGAGAAGGAGGAACGATGCGTAGCTTTCTCTCCTCCGTAAAAATTCCTTACATTGAACGCCTAGCTTACAAAGTGTTATGAAATACAGTACATTACAATTTCCTGTTTAGAACAAATATACTTCCCCTGGTGGACAACACTGTCTCCCTTGCTATGAACTACAGAAGCCTCTTTTTCCTTTGTCTATGATATAGCAGAAGAATGTACGATCGTTAAAATGATAGATCGACCGTCGTTACAACGCAAAACACTGTTCGAACCAACGGGTCTACAAACTTTGAGTCTAGCAAAGCCTGACGACAACATACACGTAAGCCGTAAAAGTGTTTTTAACGAATATTACAAAAAATACGACATTAATTTAGCAAAGACAAAGTCAACTGGACGCACTAGGCCGTTCAAGATTAATTGTGACGACACACCCACATTAACAGATTCCAAGAATACGGAATTAAGAGAGTACGTTTCAAGCCAAAGTTATTATCAAAGAAGATTAGTATCCGCGTTAGTCAAAGATCCTGACCACAGAGTTGACACCAGCTGTTCTCTTTTCTTGAACTAATTTAAAAGAGAGATTATAATTGAAAGATACAAGAAACCAATTAGCCATATCATTTGCTTTCTCCACATCATTTACTTTCTAGTCTAGTAGTACAAGTACAACTAGTACAGCCGTTTACTCCGCCACTGTCGTTTACCTTAACTTTAAACCTATGTTAAGAAACTACGAATACTTGTTGGATATCACCTTAAGATTATTAGCACCTTTTGATTCATCAGAAGATCAGACCATGTAGAATTTTTCATCTACATTCCGAAAACTTCCCCTGTCGCCGTTACCGTTACTTTCTAACATTGCATTTAGCATTGCAATTGCAATATAGACTCGCATCTAACTTACAAATCCACCTCTTTGTAGACTAATCACCAACCAGTCCCTTTCAGTTTCCTAATGGACCAACTTAAATGTCATGTCTCCTACCCACAACATGAAATAACTGGACTAAATAGAACTGCTTAGTTTCATTTCTCCAGGGACCTGAAAGTTTGATTCCGATTTTAAAAAAGGAACTTAATTTAACGGTTCCTTGAACGTAGTTATAGATTGTCGAATTCACGAAGGACTGGTTGTTTTAGCAAGTCAATGGAAAAAAACTTGAGTAAGCAAAAAATTACAGCTGTGTAAATGTAGTTAATCCTGCATTCAGAGAGCTTGACGTCATGCGACGAAATTAAAATTTTTACATTAGTCCTTGCCTTATAGCTTGAAGCTCGTGGTTTGTACAACTTAAAATCACATTAGGTCATTTAGCTTTCACTCTATAGCATCTGCTCATTACATTTATTATTTCTCTAGTTCTAATGATTATGTAAAAAGGGCAGAAAAACCCTTTCTTTTTTGCCAAATAAGAATCATTTTCCTAAAAAAAATCATAAACAACTCAACTTCAAATTATAAAGTGGTTCAGTAACCTGTAAGTCCCTCGGAATAAACGTGTATTTTCCTACTACTGGCTCATTCTAAAAATTTTATATAGGAGCCTTTATGTACATTCTAAGAATAAGAATATTATCGATAACATTTTAATGTACACGTGGCCTTGAATACTTTTCTTAGCATAAATAGTTCTATCTGTGGAGCTAATTGCATTGGCATTAGCTGTGATCTAGTCATTTGAGAATTTGTAAATGTGATGTCACCTTTGCGGCGATTCTCACGTCTTTTGCGCCTTATAGTATCCTTTATCAATTTTTCGAAAATGGGACGACCTTATTAGCGTATTGATATCGCAGATTATAAAACGTAAGTCGAGCATGTAGTAGTCTGTAGTGGATGTTCAATTCACATAATTTTGAAATATGAAGCCAAACTGCGCATGGTAGTTTGATGTTTCATCAAATTCACTCTCGTACTTAACGTTTTGGTCGTCCCCGAAGTTTGACTAGAGGCTTACACCTAATTTTTACAATCCTCTTTCAGCGAAAACAGTGACAAATTTACAAGTCAGTCAATTGCTTAGCTTCCTGCATACTTCATAATAATAAAAAGTTGAAGATGAGGACGCTGATCATTGCATTGCAAATTGCAGCAATGCGGCATCACTGGATGTGATGAGTCGTCTTCCGTTTTCGTCTAATTCGTGTGACTCTAAATTGACTCAATGCCTACCAGCGCTTACGCTAAGTGTTTCTTCAAGTCTCGCAGTTGACCTGTTAGACTCCTTTCTTCCGCAATGATATTTCGTTTCTGATGTCGGTTTCCAGCTCGTCGTTTCTCCGCTTCCTGTTAACCAACATAGCAGAAAATGAACATTCAATCCGAATTGTTTTCCTTCGGCGTGGGCGATACAGGACCATGTTTCTATAAAATTAACACTCCTTCTCCTCTCTCTCTAATGGGTAAATAATAGACTGCTTTCTCGCTTTCGTCTCTGGGGCCTACGCCTGTTGCAACATTTATCCCTAAGAGCATCTGCAGTAAGTGTAGCATGATTCATGGAACGCCCACGCTCTCTACGTACATCTATAGCGGATTTGCGACACGGAGCTGCTCCTCGGAATTGTGAAAATGTGGGCTACGAACCGGGAATCATGGAGGAGGAAAAGGTGAAAAGTCGTACCTTTTTGAGTGCATCTTCAATAGAAAGGTATTTACGGAGTGTGTCATACGGTGACGGTTTCTTCTGCCTTTCTCCGGAAGTGATTTGTTGGGCAGAGATGATGGTGGGCTCAGGCGAGGGCGTGGTTGTCGCTAAGGTGTCAGGAGACAAGGTGATTTTGTCCTTGGGCTTGTTTGGAGGTCGAAGCATTGGCACCTCTTTCTGTCCACGGAAGCCTGGGAATTGCTGAGCGGATGCGTCTGCGAGAAAGTGCTTCACTTGAGGGGGTGCGGGGGTGGAAACTCGGACGCTGGCGGGGGTTGCAGTCACGTAGTCCACTGAGCTCCTGCTTAAGCTCACCGGTCGCATTGGACCTGACCGCTTGAGCGCGCGAAGCTCGTCCTCTGGCTCTTCGTTCAAAATTTGACCCCAGACTTGCCGCTCGTCAGCTTGTGGCAGTTCGTAACGGAAACTTGGCAAGGACTGCAAATAAAGTGAAGCGTTAAACGCCTCTGTCTTCACGTAAGCAAGGTACCTGTACTATGACGCCTGGCGTCATACGCCACCTCTCCAAGCTCCAGCCATGGCTCAGTAAAGGTCAAACAGGAATTTCTTACCTGGATTTCGTAATCGGGAAGGGGGAGAGAATACATATCGTCATCGGTCTCTTCTTCAGAATTAGGGTTCTGCCACATCCCAACCGTTGGGCTGATACTGGTATCCCCACTGTGGCACTGCCACAGGCGGTCCATAATCCTCCAGAGGAGACAAAGGCCCGAAGTAGGAGTAGGAGCGTCTGTAAGGTAGGGCCAAAGCCGCTCCTAAGCAACAGGTAGACAAAAGCGCGAGCCACACTGAGGTGCTGAATGGGGACATTTTGCAAATTTTCTCTCGTCACAATATCCCGTTAGAGAAATTATACAGTGAGGATGAAGGACGGCTGCTTTCTCCTCCTGCCTTCACAAATTCTTTTCAAGTCCTCCGCTTAATCCACTTCCTTTCACAGATCTGTAATACAAAAGTTGGAGCAAAGTAAGCATTAGTTTTCTGTCCTGGCTGCCTGAAAGAGACACAACTTTCACCAAACTCTCTCCTCCCGCTTTGTGCTCCTTTCTCCCCAACGCCTACGCACTCAGCCTGCCTGGATACAGCACGGAAGTATGTACATACGTGCATACGTTATGTACAATCCGCCTACGTAAAACACCCCATCCAAAATTCAAGTCAGGGCGCTTATTAAATACAAAGTAGGGCTCAATTTTCCAACTTTAGTCACTCATTCAAGGGCATGCGCCAAAACTTCCTTTAGACTGAGCTTGTCCTACTGTTAAATTATTCAATTATAACGATTACCCATACCTGCTTACTCTGTCAGCCCTACTCTTTATCCCATAACACGTTTCTGGTACGTGACACAAAAGTTGGAACGCAGATATGTAGACAAGTGGAGCTTCCCAACGACACCATTTGTAACCTAGAGAACAGGTTTCCTAAGGTAACTGTAACTGTATCCCTGACTCATTACCCCGTTTCCAGACTGTTGCTTCAACGTTTTCTTTCACGGAATGCTTTCACCGTAGTGCTTTCACTTGTTAGTTTTCCGCAGTCAGCATCAACAAAAGCTTTCCATCCTACCACGCTCATCTCCTCGACAACCTCGAGCTGTATAAGGTATCAAATGCTTTCTCTTCACCTCAACCTTGTGTGACTGCGAGCTCGTGGAAATGACACGGCTATGTGTTCAACTCCTGCACCTTCAACCATGTACCTGTGGATTCGAGCGAAAAGAATCGGATGGACGTGCGTCCTCATTTACGTATGCGGGCGTCATTTCTCTAACGTCATACGACTCATGGTTTAATACGTCAATGTACTGCATGTACTTGGACTATCAGCTACCCATTACTCGTCGTAGACACGTAGACCTCATTTTGGTCAATCAGAATTGATTGACGTATGACGTAGTAACTGCGTTGGCTTGAATAAAATATGTGAGCCCACGTTTACATGCTCAGTACCTTGTCACCTTTCCCTTTGCTTGAGTACTTGTACAGTCGTACTCATCCCATCAAACAGTTTTGTCAGCTGGTGAAAAGGTTATCACGCTTTTAGCAACTGTCTTGTTTACTTAAAACGTCGTAAAGGTCAAAGGCCATACCTTTCACCGAGTAAGGCCTTGCGCCATACCTTCAGTGCATACTCGATGGAGAAAGAACTATTTGTTGCTCCTGAGCCCTACGGTAGCTGTACTGGCTTTGATGTTGGAGTACTTTCTCTTGTAATCTGCAATGCTTGCTCCTTCGGCTATTGTCTAGAATAAACAAGCTACCGCCTCCGCAGGCAAACTTTTTACCCTGGTTAGCAACTATCTGGGTGAGCTAATGAATTTAACAGGTTCTTAGTTCCATGAAAGGGGACTGCAGGTTTTACGAGTTGCCTGTACGCTCCGTAGCCAAACGACCTTTGACCTATCACGTACCGCAATGTGTGGGCATGCCTCCTCCAATGATTTAATTAGTGCTTGATGAGATTTTAACAGGAGCACGGGAGCAGGAATTGTGATGAGTTGCAGAATCTCTGACGGATCAGAGGCTGTTCCTGCTCTAGAGTGACGGTATTTTTACCGTTATTGTGCCTTTGATAGAAAATTCTTGGGTACTAGAGGCTAGAATACCTCAACAGGAAATCTAGACCCCTGCAACAATCGATTGCTTTGCATTGTTACGTTTAGTCTACCCTGGTCTTAAGACAGTTACGTGCAACCTATCGTTTTTATGTTTGTAGAACTGTGCCAAGAATGTCTAAGAATGACGAAAAGGTAAGTTTCAAGCTTACCTCAAAATAAGTCCGAATACAAGTGCAAAACCAGTAGCACGAAGAGACAGAACACGCACAATCCTTCCGTAGTAGGCCACGGAGAGAGAGAAAGAGAACGTTTTCAAGTAGCACACCGGAGCACAAGACAAGTTTAGCTCTTGAAGTGAAAAGAGTAACTGGTGAAAGACAAGGGAAGTGAGTGGAATAAAGGGAGCTTTTAGGAAAAAGCAGAGGCGGGGATATCATAGGCAAGCAGGCGGGTAACCCAGCCGTTGCAACGGCAACATGTTGTGAGTCGATTACCGCAGCTACACCGAGAGCTTACACTGGGAAATGAAGGGACGCAAACGGAGGAGAAAGCAGCCCATGGCTATGGAACACACAAAGTATACATGGGAGAAAGAGGATCTTTTTGCCAAGTTTGTCGCTGTCGTTGGGATAACATCTTTGGATACGAGCTACTTTCTCTATCCACCTACGCACGAGTCGGCGTACATGCCAAAGTTCTGAATGAAACTTTCCCTCTCAGCCCCCGATACCCGGGAAGAGGAGATGGTTCGGAGGAAAGTCTCGGTGATCGGCATTCCCCTTTGGGCTGGTGAGATTTGCTTCTTTTTTTTGCACAACTTGCGTCATGCCGTGTCATTAACTGGCGTCGGGATACTATTCGTTTTGTCATATTACTTTTTGCTTTTGCAGTGGTAATAATTTACTCGACTCTTCTTTGTACATTTTTCACCACCTGCTGCCGCAAGTTTATTTGCTTGGGTTGATCCACTGTCGGGGAATCTATTTCGGGCTCGAGAAGAAGAGCACTCAGCACTCTGCTGTTAATCAAACATGGCGCGGGGAACTTCTATCATCACCACCGGATTTTCGTCAATTCCGAGAGACGCCTTTCCCTGAATCTTTGATTCCGCACTAGGATTTGTAGATTCCATTACTCGTCTCTGGAGAGATGTAACGCCTCTTCGTTGCGGGTTAACGGGAATTCCAGGGCTGGAGAGAAGAAGTGACTAATTTTAGATCAAGCCGAAAAGATAATTATAGGCTGAAAATCATGGTCATTTGGACTTTTGCCATTGCGCCATTTCATTCTTGCTATGACAGAGTAATTGTTATGCAGAAATAGATTTTCGCACCATGCCGAAAATAGGTTAGCTTTCTTTGCACGCCCGCTCTCTCTCTCTCTCTCTCTTTGTGACTTTCTCTCCTTTCACTGTGCACGGACGGGTTGGCAGGTCTCACGTATAGGAACTTGGAAGAGAGAGTATTTTTAGAACTGGAATGACGTCAAAGCCCAATCCAGTTCTCCATTCTTCTCCATACGGTAAGTTATTTTCCGTGAGGGGCGAGGGGAAGAGGGAGCGAGCCCGGTCCCTGCCCCGATTCACAACTTTCTCCGGCTGTATCCTCCCCCCTTCACAATGCGCCCGTTCACCGAATTTTCTACAACCGGAGGAACTCTATTACGACCAACGGAGGAGGAGGCTGGGCTAGGGTTGAATTCATATGAAAAGTAACATGCATATTTGGTTTCATTCAGAGATTTCGGCTAGGACCACCCAGAATTGTCTACGTTCGTTCAGGAAGGAAAGCGAGGGCGGATGGGGAGGCAAACACACACACACAGCTTACATGTAAGTTAAGGGAGTCCCACGCCAAAAAGTTTTAAGAGGATTCCTAAGAAGGAATTCCGCCGAATTCTCCATGACTTTCCGCAAAATGAGCAGCCCAGAAGGAAAGTTTGCCAGGGAATGATAATATATATTTTAGCATAGAGCCTTTGCACAATGAAAAGGCAACGAGGAGGATCAAGGAATGCATCACGTATTCCTCTCGAGCTCTTTGGCCATTGCCTTGATGTCTTGTGACTGGAATTATTTCCTTCCACACGGCCATTTCTCATTCCAATATTCTGTAATGGCGAAAGTTCTCATATTTTTCCAGATTTAGATACCAGCAAATATAACTTTTACTCCCGGAGCTGTCCGTTCTTTATGAACCAGCGGCATAAATCTGTTGCTTGCATGCTGATGCCCGAATTTGCAGGGCTATTTTTAGACCGTCTATTTTTAGCAGAGAAACAATAGGGAAATTAACCACGAAATGGTACACACTTAGCAATATTTTATGAAGGCAAAATCAGCAGTGCGGATTGTGCAGAGAAAAACAAAAGCCAATTAAACTAATTACAATGTAGGGGTAAATCAAGGACGAAATTTATCTCACTAATCTTTCAAGCCTACTTCACATCCGCACAGCTACTAAAAAGAAGCACAAGTACAAGGCAAAATGCCTGAAACAATCATGAAACGGGGGAAAGAAGTTTATAGAACCATATGCTCGAAAGGAGCATTGGTGCCAAAGTATTCCTTTCGCTTGCCTTTGATAGGCAGATGCCAAACTTGATATTTTTGTCGTCAAAATTTCTGCATTTCAAAACTTGACTTTTTTTCACACACTCCTGGTAGGGCTTCAAAGTTCCACCGTGGCTCAGAGGGCAGAGCTCGCCTAACCGAATTCGGCATTCGCCATCGAGATCCTTCAGGAACTTCGGGTAGTTGTGCTTCTTGCCGTTGTGATTCATTTCACAATCGCAGGATTTGTTGCTAGTGGGGTATAAGCAGTCGCAGGCTGCGAATCTTCGAGGACCGAACACAAAACCGAAATTCACGCATTTAAAGTTACCCATCGTGGTGCATTCAAATTGGTCAGAGTCAGGATCTGCAAATAGTCGTGTAATTCACTTAATGCATATTCTTCAGATTGGGGCTCTCAAAGCATGAAGAGCCAGTTGTAAAAGATCTCCAACTCTGAATGAGCTTATCCTTTTTTTCTAGCTCTTTAACTTTCGACTTTGATTTTACTCAATATTTTAATTAACAAACTTTTGCTTTCAGCCTTAGCCAGCTTTAGTTAGTAAATGAACTCACCGCATTGTATGGTGCCACGGATATTTTGAATGTGCATATGATGCTTGCCGCCGTTATGATGATGTTGACTAGGAGGTTCTTTTGGTTTTCCGGCTCCTGCTGCCTCATCAGGTTTATGATGGTGCGATTTCTCAGTCGTGGTTGTAGTCGTAGTTGTTGTAGTTGTAGGGGTTTTGGGCTTTTCCTTAGGGTTATCAGTCTTTTCACTAGCTGTTTCTGCAAACCTAGCTTGGCGGATTAGCTTAACTTGATATTGTGACAGTAGGGTTTGATTTGAAAAAACTTTGGTCTGGAATTCCAGGGGAAGGTTGTATACGTTAAGTACGTCGATATGACTGATCATGGCGATGAAAACTGCTATCGTAAAAACACTAAAGAGTTGGGGCATCACGGTAACCCTGACACATTGCTGAGGGTGACTACTAGTCGTCCGGCACCAAGAATTATTTTCATTTTAGCAAAAGAATCGTAACCAGGTATGTGGTTGATTTCAAGCCAGCTTTCATATTTTACGAGCAGGAATTTCATTTAGCCAGGTTTATGCAGTAAGAAAATTCCCGCTGAAAGTTGCTGTTACTGTTTCGCCATGGCAACGGCAGGTCATTGCAAGCCAAGTCTTAACCTCATTAGTGCTGTTCTTAATTAGCAAATTTATGTCAAATGAAGCATAAAATTTTGAAAAACGTATGGTTTTATTTTCTCCGCAACTGCAGTACGCCGAGTCTCTCCATAACGGTTTAAGTTTGCAGCCAGTATTTTGAACAAATTCAAACCTAGAACTTCAACATAGGCTTCGAAAACATTTTCCAAAAAAACGACAACCAAGTCGTAAACTTGGTGCCAATCTTTACAATATTCCGTACATTCGTTTGTAGAAAACCATTTTTCCACTAGAACAGAAAATACTTTGTGATAAAATCATACACGATTCCAATCATCCATCCAATATCATGTCACAAAATCCACACGATTTACATTTACCTTTCACTCAATTGATACCATCACCTTTTTCGAATCAACCAGGCATTACATCATTGCATGCATACAACAACCACAAAAATCCTTAGAGCTACAGGTTACAGCCTATGCAATCGAATCTATGACTCTAACCCAATGCTCCTCTAATAGAAGGGATGTGGCCTTCGCCAACACTTGCACTCTCCAGGTATGAGGAACCAGTCATAAAACAAGCGGAATTGATAGCAGCCAATCTCATCATATCCATCGCAGTGTTTGCTCTCGGACACATGATTAGCTGTTACGAGCTGATCCGTGGAATTATTACTTACTGCTGGTTGCTTTCCTTCATAAAAGCGACCTTCCTTATAAACGGCCTCGTGGCCAGTTCGCTTTTTATCATTACTCTTGCCAATTCTACCTCCACTGCTCCTTCGCTCTCTGTCACTGCTTTTAGTCCCCTCCTCCCCCTGAATTGAATCATCCTCATCCGCGTCATCCTCCCCACCTTTCTCCAGGGCGTACATGGGTGTTGCGAAACTGCTGTTCCTTTTAAGGTCCCTTCTAATCCTTGAATGGTAGCCGATCTCATCAGAATCGTCCTCGATATCAAGGTCAGGAGCCCGAGTGCCAATTCGGTGCAAGGCCTGGGGCTGTGCCTGTTGCCCTCTCCGCTCGTGATGTTGCAACTCCTTGGGCGTTTGAAGAGGAGAGTCCACCGGGAATACGGCATCGGGATAATACATTTCTGCAACTAGCAAACTCTGCCAGCGGGGCGAAGAGCGGCAAGTGCCGTCCATATAAAGGCAATTTGCTTGGATGCACTTGGTCACTTCCACGGTCTGGGTGAAGTAGCCCTCCCGCGGGATTTGCACCACGTAACGCCAGGCTCCTTCGTGATTGCGGGCAAACACCGGTGTCAAATATTCGGCTGATGACGGGCATGGAGTTTGTGGTAGAGCCATCATTCGACCGTGTTGCTGTCCTTCCAAGCCTAGGGGCTCACCTTGCTTGGAGCCTCCGCCAAGGAGATGATTGCTATTCTCTGCCAGCATCTGCTCCGAAGAGGAGATTGTCACACTGCCCACATGAGCAGCTAATGGACCCGGGTTCTTTTGTCCGGAAACGAGTCCTCCGTGACGCTTTCTGCCCGTCTGCAGATACCAGCCGCTGGAAACCTGAGGGCAGCTTTTCGTACATGGTGTTGAAGAATTTGCAAAGGCTGGAGATAAAAGATCAATTAACGGGATTACAATCGGATTAGATATGGTTGAACAGCCTGTTTCATCTACAAAGAACCGGAGTTTGTAATGCAATACAGTCAAAGCAGGGTAGGTTTTGCCCCGAGCTCCGCTCTAAGTACAGGCAGCTCTGGGCTGGTGAAGCACAACCAAACCACAAATTGAAATGAAATTGCTCTAAGAGTAACCTTTAAGAGCAAAGTGACCTAAATTTAGACAAGTTTGCAAAATTTGTAACAAAAACTCAATTTGGCCAAACTTGATTATCTGCAAAAAATTGTGTTAGGCAGGGGGAGCACCCATAATAGTTCTCTCGTTGATGCCATTGACGTACATCATGTTGAAGTAGTGCATATGCAAAATTGCTTTNTGCATTTGTCACATCCCCCACCGCAAAACCAGGCTTAATTTGCAATGACGTCAGAAACTCCTTCTGTGATCATAACTCTCTTATGAAGTTTGCTCCTGTATTTATTTTCCGCCTAACCAAACCTCTTGACAGTGTCTGTGCCAAAGTAAGAGAAATATCCACTTGATCCCATGAAATATACAGCGAGCGAAATAAGTCGCCATTTCCCAGTATCGTGTCAAGAGCTATTAACGTAAGCCCCTGCTCAACAACTCCAACTCGAGACTCAAGGTTATTTCGTGTGGCTTTTCTAAAAGCGGCTCCTTCTCATTCCCAGTAATTGTTGTAATCGAGTAAATTTCACGATCCTCCTGGGTGGAATTACTCAACGTGCAGGTGAAGAGATGCGTTTTGCCCAAGATCCTGATGGACTTTTGACTGCATTGTTCACGCTGTAAACGCGTGGCGGTAATTACAATTACAGGTGTTGCAATCCTATCAGACTTGTGCACCAAGTCTCATACGTTACATTTCATGAGCCCTTAGTCAAGCTCACATGTTTTGGTACTAGCTATGCATCTGGTCTCAATTTAGACTAAGACATGTTGTGATACCTAAATTCTATGCATCACCTAGTCCCAATTAATTCAAACCGGTATGCAAAGAGTACTAGCATTAGCACACAGCCGAAATTCAAAGATGGTTTGGAGAAAAATTGCAATTTTTTTATGCCATCCTTTCTGCGATTTGCACATCCATGTAATAAAGTTTGACAAGCCGAATATTTTCACAGAGCAAATAATCATAAAACTGGGTATTCACAGTCGAGATGCAAAATGATGACGCTGCA
>VRMD01002094.1:0-14298 GCA_009872375.1 Sminthurides bifidus | reverse complement strand
AGTTCAAAATCTCATAAGAAATTCCTACCGAGTGGTTTTAATCCCAGTCATTGTTTACATTTCACCATCCTCTCCTCGCTCCTGAGAACATTCCAATATGAATCGTTTGAAGCTTTCGCAGCCTCTTTCTTTGAAAGCTTTTACTCTCAGGCATGCATAATGTCTTGCGGCTTACTCCCAAGCCTGCATTTGCAGATAAAAACGCTCATCATCTTGTCTGCAATTCTAATTCAAAGACCTCCCGAATCAAAACTGTGCTCTGAAGGATTTTTTTTATTATTTTTCGCGAAAAGGAACAGGCACAAAATCTGAAGTTTTGTACTTATTAAAGGCTACATAATCTGACAGGTTTTCAATGGAAACATAACTTTTTATCCTCCCTGGCTACAGTATATCAGTATGTACAGGGTGACATGATCATGGTATGGGCATGGGCTTGAAGTCTCCAAAAATTGAGCATTTTAAACAAATAACTGGGAACTTATTTCAGGGGACAAGCCGGGTAGGGCTGAGTGTTTTTTATGACAAGAAATCGATTAGTCCAAGCGGCTTGGACGTGTAACCTATATTTTGGGAGATAGGGGGTGTCAGGGGGCCAAGAGTAGGGGGGGTTAAAATGCCTATCAGCTCAATTTTCATAAATTTCTTCATCATCAACTCCAGTTCTGAATCGTATACACTCTTCAGGTGAAGCTTTTCCCAAATGAAGTAATCCATGACCCTGAACACCGTGCGAATATCCTTCATCTTTACGAGCAAACTTGTGTAACAAAGAGCCATTTCTGCGGTCTTCAATCCCGATTCAACGTGGCCAAATTACCGGCACAAATGCTAACCTACCACACACCATTTCTCCTTCACTAAAAGGCAGAACTGATGTGAGCACGCAATCTGCTCAATCTCTGAGGTTTAACTTCAGAAATGCCATTGGATGAAGGATGCGAAGCAGAAAATTAGTTCCCTGTCTTGGGAGAAACTCAAAGTGTTGTACAACTTTCACCTGAGCAAATGAATCCTTCCGTGCAATAATAAGTTTCTATTGTCCTACGTTTCGCAACAGGAATAGAGGACTTAATTAGAACGGCAAATTGAGGTTTCGGGAAACAAAATACTCGTCTATCGGTTCTTACATTCGTTCAACGTTGTCGATCTCCGCTTCCTTTGCAAATACCCCGGGGACACAGGGGATACAGACGGAGAATCCGAGCTCCCACCATGCAACGAGGATTTCGAGCCCAACAAAGTAGAAACACTGTCGCTTTTGCTCACTGTCTTCCGGGTTACGACCAGAAGAGGAATCTGGGGCAATGTTCTCATCCTTATCGGAAGTCACCTGGAGCCAGAATTTCGGTTTCATCATTTTTCCGCCTGGGATATCCCTACCTTTTGCTTTCAACTCCAACTGAATTCAAACATGTCCCGATTTTTCTATTCAAAAGTGCTCCAAAAACAGCAATACGTGTCTTCCTTTCACCAGGTTCCAAGGTTGGGTAGGACGTGATGTAGAATGGGACTGACTTGAAAACGAGGCGGTGACAAGGAGGGGAAAGTCAACTTTCACCACTTACGCGCCCCTCACCAGTGTCGACAAGACAAATTGCGGTAATGGCACAGGTCAAACATTTGTCACACCAGCACACGCACTTACAGCTGTCCCAACTTCCGGATTGTAAAAAAGTATTTATGTGCAGAACAAATGTCGCCATCCACGGGCTGAAAATCCTTCCGTCTTCGTTGTGTTCCTTCCTACGATAGTTTCTTTCAACATGGCGGCTGAACCAATGGCGGTAAATGCTACAAAAGATCCTTGCTTCCTCCTTAATAGCTGGATAAAACAATGCTTCTTTCACAGAACAAACTATTTTATGGATGTCAGCATCAGCTGTAACGCTATAAGACACCGTCTGTCTGTTAAGATGGACAAATTACTTGCTCTCGACGTTCTTTTTCCACCGATCCTTCACAGCATCCGTGCAATAAAACAGTCTTGATTTCTCGAGTCTTGAAGCATCACCAGAGAAAGTTCACTCTCTCTTTCAGCACCACTGGCCAATCGGCCGAAGACTGGATTTTTTTCTTCTCTTCTTCAAAAGCACCTTTCCCCTAGTTTTCGCTTATTGAGTTGTTGATAAAAACTTTCATTCCTTTCAGCTCAAGAAGACTCCAACCAGGAACTCACACACTAGGTCAGTGATTCAATTCCCTCCTAATGCAATCCCACTCTCCCCGCACACGTAGTCCATCAGCCCAGTTTTCACGGTCAATCAACAAGCTTTACATCCCCTCCACAAAGACACAGTCCACTCTTCCATGATGACACAGAATAGAAGTTGGAGTCAAGGAATAAAACCCAAGGTAAAAAGATAAGACACCAGACGACAGTCCTTCCTCATTCCCTTTCTTTCTTCGGGAAACTGAAGCCAAAGAAAATCCTTCTCCTTGTCTTTATGTAGTAGCTTCCTCAACTCAGGTTGGCAACAAGGTGAAGTTCACCCTTACGAGCTGGCAGTCATTCCAACGCCCACAAAACTTCCTCTGTAATAAACATAAATGGATATTAAATTCAGATTTACGGCAAGGCTTTCCACATCCGAAACCCACGTGACGTTCAATTTACCCACGAACAAAAATACATTATCGCCAATGACCATCCTCAGATACCATTTCCATTACGTGAGAAAAAGCCTCATGTCAAACTTTGCTCTTTGTCTCTATTTTGGCTCGTGTTTCCTATCCGGCTTCCACCTCTCGACATAACTGAAAGACGCCCACTGATTTCGTATCAGTTGTCCCTCTGTGGTCCTTGTGCACTGGCCCGAGGCGATGAATTACAATGCCCTAATGTAAAGAACATAAGGATTATCACTCATGGCTGATCGCTCAGTACAGTTTACAATTTACATGGTGCTGAAAGGAATTCAGTGAAAATTGAACTCAAAGGATTATAAAATGAAGAAAGCGGCAAAGCTCCCGTCACCAAATTCACCAACTCTCGTAGTTTCCAAACTTTTCATCAACCTTATCAAATGTACACAAAAAACAACCTGTGGCATCGGTCAGGCCAGTCCTGAATCCTTTGACTGGCGCTCTTTTGGTTCAGTAATAATGAAATAAAAAACAACCTGTGGCATCGGTAAGGCCAGTCCTGAATCCTTTGACTGGCGCTCTTTTGGTTCAGTAATAATGAAAGGGGATGCTGGCGAATTCAAGTGGAGCACATGAAGCTTCCCTTCATGTGAAATTTATTGAAACTCAGTTGATACGATATGAGCCGGTACTTCAAAGGGCACAAGGCAGGCAGAAACAAATTTACTTTCAGCTAATGGACCCTGTGCATGTTACTGACATTTCAAGGTCCTGGCTTGTAGTTGGGAAATATGGGGGCTTGCTGGAATGAAATTTACATCAAAATAATGTATCTCTACTAATACCTGGTCCTGGTCCTGCACATGGGCAGGTTGCGAACACACTTTCACATTTCAGAAATGAGTGTAAACTCCCCTTAGCTCAACTTGGAGAAAGTTGCCTCCCGTCTTTTTTAAGTGGAACTCAGCTCTGTGCTGTCCTCCACAAGCTTCATACGTTTTTCCCCTCTGATGTAACGTCAACGTGTACACATACCGGAAGACGGTCTCGTCTTAAGGGTAATTAAATTCCTGGTCCTGAGCAGAAGTCAGGTTTCATAACCAGGAACAAAGGCAGTTCTTTTTCTCTACGGTTTCAAGCTCCAAAAGGTATGAGTTTGAGCCCAGTACCGGAAACGGAATTCATGTCTGTGGAAAAAGGTCTAACAGGTTGCTACATTCAGGAGACAGTGGACACGATTCCAAATCGCTGACTTGAGTCACTGACTTGTCAAATTCAAGTTTCCAGAGTCAAAACACAGGGTGATAAGCCTCACTTGAAATTAAAATCCGTACTGGTGTAGCCATTACATCCCATCTTTTATTCAGGGCATCCTGCCCACACATTAGTCACGCTCGGCTAATTCATTCTCAGACGTCAGACATGGAAGTTGAATTTGATGTCTCCTCTCTCAGTTTCCTGGATTTCTCACACTCGAAGAATGGAATAAGGAGGCTAATGCGTGTTTGCGACCGGTTTGTCAACAAGCCTGTCTCTATTACAATTACAGCTTTCCTCTTACAATCCTCCTAGCCCTGGACCAAAGCCAGGTTAAGTGTCAGTTGAATAGCGGAAACAGTTCCATTGACCTGGTCAAGAACCAGCTCCACCCGCCTCGAATACTGATGCTTCCAAATGACAATTGTAATGCTGCTCAGCCATCCGCACCGCTAAAGGGAAAATTAGGGAAACTGAGAGAGAGAGAGAGGAAAATAGGGAAAATTCCTCAATTTGAGATGCTCCGATTCGCATCAGGCTTGGCTGAGCTGATAACCCCCTTCTACATGGCAGACTTTGGAGTCAAAGTTTCAAGTGGTAAAGGAGAGAAAGTACTCGTTGACTTTAGCAGCAAGAGATAAGCAGGTAGTGGAAATATTTACTGTTTTCTGGGATGCAACAATGCTCAAAAATGTGTCGTATCATGAATATGACTGCATCGAATTTCCTGCTCGAGAGGGCGTAAAGCACATTGAAAACGTCCCTCCGAGTCACAAAGTTCCTGAACCGAAATCCTTTACGGCTACCGTGAGAAGGTTGCTGGACTGCCTCTCAACTTCTCCTTGTGACAAACCTCCCTGTCTTGATCTCGTGTCCTTTTGCATTTACACGCCTCATCCCTAATCTGTTCGTAAAACTCACTCGAGACCTGGAGATTCTCCTCAAAGACTTTTTAAAGTCAATGGTGTGGAGTGACAAGATGAAAAATCGAGCAGCGCCATCGGCTTAGCTCCAGGTCCAATGCTGCCCTTTGCTCTCACAGGTACTTCACTTCAAAAGTTGGGAGACCGAACCGAGGAATGTGGGTCACTGCCATTTCCAATGTTTAAAGTTCCAATGGCCCAAGTCACAAAGGAGAATCGAAGATACCCCTCCGACCAAAAGTGGAAACAGGTGAAAGCAAAACTCTCAGGTCTGTGGACAGCATGTTCACTCAAACGGAATGAACACACCCGTAATTGCTTCAGTTCTCGCCTGAGTTTCTTCCAAATGGAGGTGAGGTTCTTTTCTCTAATTCGCCAAAAGGAAAGGCCCCACCGGCTCCCAGTCAGTGGATGAACAACCGGCAGGCATGTGATCAAGGTGGTATGAAAACTTTGAGCACAATTCGTAAGAATTTCTTTGACGTAAATCTAGCTTTTCAGCACCGTAGCACAATGAAGGAGTTTTGATAGTCTTGAAACTCAATGACGTCTTTCCTCTTCACCGTATACCTTCTGGACTTTTAGCTTCAGGGCATTCGACTGCGATAAATGGCGAAGGACCATGAGAAAACTTGCTGTCATCACCAACCGGCTGGGACTCAGGTTTCCGATAGGCCGTAGGCAGGGAAAAATTTAAAAATCCCTTCCTAACAAGGGACAGTTTCCAAAACTTTTGTGTTTGAAAACATACTTGAGCAAACTTCCTGCTCGTTGAGCAGGACAGCTTTTCTCTTTCACTCATCCCACCGTCCTTTAAATTAGAAACTGTAGACAATCCGCCGTCCAGCAACTTTGCAGCTCAATGAGTCTTTCCTTCTGTTACGGCTAGGATTTTAGGTCTGGGTTACGGTAAATCAGGGTTTTAGTGGCATTCATACCTGCCAATGAATGTTAAGGTAAACAAGGCACCATCATTTTTTCAAACACAAGCTTTCGTGAATGCAGGCTTTTACTTGTCCTTTGCCTGAACGCTACGTAGACTAGGATTTAATTCCCTCTCTGTAAATTGAAATTCCACTTGTTACTTTTTATGGCATTTACAAGCGCAAATTCCTCTTAAAATGCGAATGTGAATGAGGACTTCCGCCAAATTCCGTTATTTTACATCAACTCATCTTGCAGGACTATCGCTAGCCCCGCCAATGATGCGACGTCTCAACAGCCCCACACCAAGTAATTTCCGCTACCGGCTCGAGCAACGTGGATTTCAGTAATTCAATTTAGCTTGCAATTTTTCAATTTAAATACTCTGCTAGTTTCTTCAATTCTGAGGAGTAATTCTATTTCAGGAGAGAGAGACTACTTTTCCAAGACTTTTACAATTTCTCTATAGCAACGCTGCTCTTCTTTTCGTCTTCG
This sequence comes from Sminthurides bifidus, assembly GCA_009872375.1. Taxonomy (NCBI): domain Eukaryota; kingdom Metazoa; phylum Arthropoda; class Collembola; order Symphypleona; family Sminthurididae; genus Sminthurides; species Sminthurides bifidus. The sequence continues at coordinate 8,113 of VRMD01002094.1, read as the reverse complement.
TGTGCCGCTTTACTTTTCAGCTTGCAACCAAGTGAGAGGAAGTACATAAGATTGCGAAAAATCTTCTGCCTGTATCTTACCTTGAAGTGGTGCCGGCACTTTCCTTCAAGTTCACGTATAGCCAGTACAGGCTCGCTCTACACTCAGCTTTTTCCTCACTTTCGCACTCAGTTCTCTTTCTCTTTGCAATTCAAACAGAATCTTTCCCCTCTTTTGATCAATGTTTATTTTAATGGCAGGCCTTGACGAGTGGCAACTACTTGGCATAAATTCGCATAACAGGTACGCAGTGGCGACACTTTGCAGATAAAGCAGTGTGGGCTGAAAGAGAACGACGTTGATGTTGTCATGGAAACAGGTTTTTTCCACTCGAATTCATCAAAACGTTTTTTACTCACTGTACGAACGTGTTATGTGACACTTTTGGGGGATTTTTAGCTCATCTTTAACGTATCTTTAATTAGAAGAGAAAGTAATAAGGGTGAGGAGTCTTTTCACGATTCGTTGATCCTGTCACTTATAAAGCCATCCAAGCGTGAAATCTAACGCCGTGCCGATTATCACTTTCACTTTTGTAATTCAACAGCACTTGAACAGTCTGTCGAAAATGGGAAGAGGCTCAGTGTCAACTTGTCAAGAATGCAATTGAGAGTTTTTTCCGAGAACAGAGTCCAAGAAGGTGCCGTCAGTTGCCAAAATCTCCTCCGATTTGTCAATTAACGGCACATAAGGGCAGAGAATAGATGAACTCACGGGAGCGAAAATATTCACTAATAAAATCAATTACTCCACGCACTCTGTTTTTCTCACGGGTTGTTTTGTTGTCAGTAACACGTGCTTCGGGAAGATGGCCAAAACTATTTCTCTGGAGGTTCTCCTTCAAATAGAATCGGTGACCTGAAATTTCATGCTCTTTATTCTCTGTAAACGACTACCACCACACTCGAAAAGTTTCCCTGGAGCACGATCCAGTTATGGCAAACAAGGAAGAGACGGTGAAATCCTTCCTTATTGAGTGTAGTAGCTCGGAAAGCAGACGTGAATTCGCTAAAATTCCCTGCAAGACTAACAGCTCTTCATGAAAACTCATAGGGAAACACGTAAGGAATTGAGCGGAACAGGGGAAAGAAGATGAAAGCAACACTCGCATAGAGATCGTAGAGAGAAAGTACGTGCCACCAAGACCAGAATGTGTGTGGAAGGTCTGGCTCTTCTGGTGATGCTGTGGGTGAAAGTTGACGGTGGGGGAACCTAATTCGAGTCCCTGGTAGGCGGCATACAGTGGGTTGAAAGATTCAAGTTGCTGTAAAACTAATAGCTGTACGTGAGAGTAACGGTTGTTAGGCTATCAAGTTTTGATTTCTGGGAGAGAAACTGATGAAGTTAGAAAACGAGGTTTGCGATTCGTTGAACTGTAGGTATTATTCATGCTTTCGATTTGCGTCTGAGGAGGCACACCTTGTCCGCGCTTGTCTCATTTTTGATAGGGAAGTATCATCCAAATGCTGATTTGCAGGCATGGATTTAATTTACTGTGCTGTTCATGTTACCACTTCACCTTTTAGTTTTACAACAATTAAAGCAGGAATTATTAATAGCAAACCATTTTAATCGGTTGCTGCAACGTTTTAATGGGCTGGCTACATGTTCTAACCATGTCATTGATTTGATTCCAGCATAGGCTCATTTCGGTGAACTCTATGGTTAATAGCGGTACCTTCAATTGCTTTGAAAATGGAGCTGTTCATTTTATCATGGCTTCAAACTTTGATAATAGAAACGACTGGATATGCCAGCTTAAAACAGTCGCATGGATCAGGGGCTCATGGACATATGAACATATGTAAGTAGCCTGAATCACGATTTAGNGAAACGACTGGATATGCCAGCTTAAAACAGTCGCATGGATCAGGGGCTCATGGACATATGAACATATGTAAGTAGCCTGAATCACGATTTAGTATACTTATACAAAATCTCGTACTGAGCCATAAAGCATACTAAATTGTAACAAAGGTAAATATTTCCAGGACTCTTTTTTTGCAGGGCGGTCTAAAAAATCTGCAATTACTACAAATATTAAACGTGAACGCTCATTAAAAGTTCATTGTGCCACTTTGATTTATGTAAATAGCTGAAATTAAGTGCTTAATCGACATGTCAGTCTAAACTATGATGTAATAGGCCAAGAAATAGTGTTAGTGGCAATCAAGAGAATTTTGCCATGTGTGCTTATTACAGTTAAAATTAATTAATATTGCTTGAGTAGGGGGCGACGACGGTTATGGGAGCGTTGCAAAGGCTCTTGTGAGCTTGAAATCGTTTTTATGTGCCATAACCAGGCCTTTCCGTTGAGAATTGCTCGCGGATATGGTTGATCAGGTGTCTAAGGGCGGATTTGCACCGGTGCGATGGCTGGATAATGAAGAAATATCGTGATAATGAAGATGAGGTGGTAGGTGACCCGATTTACTATGACGAGCAATGCAACAATTACCCTGATGACTGGGCCACAAGACTGCCACCCAACCTGTTCTTTCAAAGACTTGACTCAAATGAAGTCATTTATCAGAATAAGAGGAAAAAATGCAAGTTTTTGGGCGAATACGTCATGGGAGATGTGCTTGGCGAAGGTAGTTACGGCAAGGTCAAGGAAGTCCTGGATTCTGAAACGCTAGTCAGGCGGTAAGCTTCCTTTGATTCGTATTTTGCAATATGAAGAATTAAGTGAATGATGAGAGGTATTAATTTGTGGATGCTGGTTCTCTAGGGCCGTAAAAATCTTAAAGGAACGGACTCTTCGACGGATTCCGAATGGGGAACTGAACGTCCGGAGAGAAATCAGCTTAATGAAACGGCTCAATCATCCGAAAGTGATGAAGCTTATTGAAGTCATGTGCAATGAAGAAAAGCAGAAGCTTTACCTTATTCTTGAATATTGCCTTGGGAGTCTGCAAGACTTGCTGGAACTAGCGCCACAAAAGAAGTTACCTCACTGGCAGGCTCGCGGGTAAGTTAACGGATAACTCAAGCCCTAAGATAGATTTACTGCTACTATTGGATCTTAAATTGATTTTGTGAAATTTTTGGTATTGAAGGTACCTCTGCCAATGGATGGACGGATTATTGTATTTGCATAGCCAGGGCATTGTCCATAAGGATATCAAGCCGGGGAATCTACTCTTGACTCTAGATGAAAATATTAAAATAACTGATTTTGGTGTCGCTGAAGTAAGCGTTAGCAGAGCCTTGCTTAGAATTTCCACCTGGTTCTGAATTCTATTTCTGGACCGTAACTGAATGTGTATTCTTTCTTTCAGGCTTTGAACAGATTCAGTCCTGACGACACATGCCATAGTTCACAAGGCTCACCTGTTTTTCAACCGCCAGAGGTAGCTAACGGTGAATCTTTTTCCGGGTACAAATTAGATGTATGGAGTTCTGGAGTTACCTTGTAAGTTATCTTTTCTTAAGATAAAATTTGAGTTGAAGTATCATCTAAATACTTACCAAAGATTCATTCTATTTGAATCTGCTAGGTTCAACATGACGACCGGGAAATACCCCTATAATGGCGATACCATTTTTTTATTATTTGAAAACATTGCAAAAGGGGAATTCGAAATGCCAGATGATGTTGATCCTGTGCTAGAGAACCTGTTGCGTGGTATGCTTCACGTGGACCCACATGAGAGATTTTCTGTAGCAAAAATTATGGAGCATCAGTAAGTTTATTCTTAATGTGGCCACCAAGATTGATTCTAGTGACTATTTGCTGTATTAATGTTCGAATAATTTGTTGTCTCTGAAAACATTTTTCAATTAGAATTTGTTTTTAACAGATGGCTGAAGCGCAATCTGTTACAGAAACTATCGAGACAAAATCAGTTTTCCAGTTGAACGTCGTAAAATCAGTGTACTACCGTACATAGAAGAATACTTAAGGAGCTCTGAGGATGACGTCAGTGATAGTGGGGCAGAAGTTTATCGCACCTGCAAGCAAGCGGATTTGCAATTTCTTCGTATAGGTAAGCAATCTTAACTCGTTGGATTAAACGTGTAGCGAAAGTATGCATTTTTTAATATGAACTGGTCAGTAATGTAGCTTGGTTTGTTTCATGTGATACGCTCTTATTCTAAATTCTAAATTTTGTCTTACAGCTGAAAATAGTCCGCACAATGCACGTGGTAGTGTATTCGATTCAGAATTCAATGGATCTGGTGCTCCAAATTCTTTGCAAACAATGTTTTACGGTCCGTCTAACCTTTTTGGTAAAGGTACTGTGGGGGATTCGTGGTCTGACCTCAACAGTGTCCTCTGCGGCAGCAACCCTTAACGGCATTCGGCGCGAGCAAATGTACATGGATGCAAGCCCTGACACGCCAATAAATCATGGTTACTCCAGCAGCAGCAATGCAGTCGCGTACCAAAGCGCTGTGAACAGTAGGGATGGAACTTTAAAACGACCTCTCCAATTTTCAAGAAAATTTTCTTTTTGTAGGCAGAGCTAGATAATTATGGCTGTAAAATTTTTTTAAGTAAATCGTTCCACTTCCGATGATGAACGAAGTGCGAAGCACTAACTCAAACAATCTAGCCAGTTTCTTTCACGCAGTGTTTCCTCCGAACAAAAATTGGCCATTGCAGTATAAACAAATGAAGTTTATGACATCTCCCTAGCTCTTCGGATTTACAACGGGTAATGTACTTGTCTATTATTACTGACGTTCTCTAGTTTTTGTTATATCCTGTTGATATCTCATGGTTTGACTAATGTGGAGAATAGATCAATAACGTCTTTCATTTTATCTTTTCTGAGGTGCCTGTACTGTACATCACTGTAAGTTTATCTTGACCGGGGTCAATCCCCAGAGCATCTTACGCGAGCTCTAGATAAGCACACGATGATTGACTGACACAAGGGGAGAGATTCAGGAATAGCTATACCAGCTTCACGAAGGCAGAAACCGCATAGGCTCAAGCTGATTAAATCGTGTGTGGGACGCATCGTTGACTCTCCCTAATGTATGAGTATCAACTCTTACACAACTGTAGAGTTTGAATTACTTCTTCCTCTGATTATAATCCTCATCTCGCTGCCTCAGTTTGGGCTGCACCTTTACACGAGTTCGGCGAATCTCTTCTCTCTCTGAAACCTACAGCCGTGCTACAGTTTTACTGCGGTCCCATTAATACTTCAGCTCATCTCATTCTTGGTTTCAGTTCACAGCGCTTCCAACGGAAGTGCAAGCTTGTGCCCCTCGGATACATTAGTCCCAAATTGCATCGGTGTTTTCCGCCGGTTTTCTGTTCGTCGCCGTAGCAATGCGAATCAGGCCTGGAAACAATGATTGCTGACATTCCTGAAACGGTTCCTAGATATTTGAAGTGTGAGGTGTTGGTATTCGGGAACTATACTGAAGCTCGGAGTTACCTTAATCAGTGAAGTTTTCGAGATTTTGTAGGCATTAATTCCTTAGTGAACCACCGTTAACGAAGCAACAACCTTTGTACCCAGTCTGAAGATGAGGAAAACTCCGCTGGCCATCGTTACCACCTACGTGATCGTAGCAGCGTATGGTTTAACTGTGACTATTCATAATTACATTCCTGGTAAGCAAAACCTTAAAAGTTTTTTTCGAAAATTCAATGGCTTTTTACAATAACGCATCGCTGAAAAAGGTAGACTGCATTCAATTGAGCATAATAAGCCGGCCATGTACAACATTGTATAACGTATTGGAAAACTGAAATGCCGGCGCTTGTTTGCTCTCAACGATCCATTATCAGTTAAGTGCCTGTCTGTGTCTGTAAAACCAATCAACTTTACCAGACAAGCTGTAGGGAGCCACGCATTGCAAGAGTGAAAGTTACAGATCAGTAAATACTTCACGTATGGTTCACGCATGAAAGGCGATTGTAGAATAGATAAACTGCTTTATCATTTAAAAACTTATGTTCCTTGGTCAATCATTCCGTCCTTGTCTATTTCTTCGTATAGATCCCAGGGTGGAGCACTGGTTTCTTATGAAAAGATGGACACCGATCCTCCTGATCATATGCAGCTACTTCGGCTATTGTTTTGGTGGGGCCGAAATTAATGCAAAATCGTAAACCATACAAACTAAGCACGGTGCTGAAAATTTACAACTTGTTCCAAGTCCTGCTGTCAGGCTACATGTTTAAAGAGGTAATTACATAAGCTTTTCTCATTACATGACATAAAAACAACCTTTCTGGTCACTTTTGGCAAGGACCCATTCTAACAGTTAGTCACTCGCAGTGTGCCCCAAAAGCCTTGGAGTCATTTGGCACCAGTGTAAGAGTTGGCAACTTGGATTGATATCAGTTCTTAAAATCTTTGTCTCATTGTTTTGTTTAATTTGTGGTCTCAACAGTTTCTGATCAGCGCATGGCAATCAAGCTACAGTCTCCGATGTCAACCTGTGGACTACAGCAATTCGCCAATGGCCTTACGTGTAAGTCTCTTCTTTTCTGTTCGAGCGCCTGTCCTTTCGTGCAGGCATGAGGAAGTATGCGTTGACCAAGAAAACGTTTGGAGCGTGACAAAATTACAAGTTTGTTAACCGTTGCAGATGGCTGCTGCTTGCTGGTGGTTCTTCTTCTCAAAGATCATAGATACGTTCGACACGGTAAGCTGCTGTACTAACTCCACTCTCAGTCAGTCAGTGCAATTTAGCTCGCGGCCATAAATATGATTTTGATTCCCCTAACCATGTGATGTTACTTCCTTTGCAGGTATTTTTTATCTTACGTAAAAAGAACTCGCAAGTGACTTTTTTGCACGTATATCACCACGGATCGATGATTTTCAATTGGTGGCTAGGAGCCAAGTACACCCCAGGGGGACAAGGTAAGCCCAGATTACCTGCTCGCCACTTTTGTCTTAACTGCAGCCCTACTAGTGTTTTTGCGCATCGGCAAATCCGAAATTGATGCTGAAAAAAGGGCATGAAATCACTGCTGAAGACTATTATGACAGTGCCAATTTTGGGATTTTCAGTTTTTCTTCAATGTATCCTCAACTCCTTCGTTCATGTCATAATGTACACCTACTACTTCCTCTCCGCCTTTGGACCCCAAGTTCAGAAATACCTTTGGTGGAAACGGTATTTAACTCAGCTCCAATTGGTGAGTACTGCAATTTCATGCTTTGTTATTATGCAGTTTAAACTTCAAATACAATGGGTGCTGAATTGCTTCGTCCTTAAAACCTATGGTTAAATTGCAAAGCAACATGCAAATCTCCAGAGCTATTAACCTTGTCAGTGTTTTTGCGACTGGTCAAATTTACCCCTCCTCTCTAACCGCATGCTTTTCTTCTGTTTTAGATCCAGTTCTGTGCAATCATAATTCACCTCATCGTCGGCATGTCCACTACCTGTGATTTCCCCGCCGTTCTCCAGTCCTTCGTGGTTGTGTATTGCATCACTTTAATCGCACTTTTCAGCAATTTCTACATTGAGACCTACCGTCATAAAAACCGAGAGCGCCAAGCAGAGAAGTCTGCACAAGAAGCTTTACTTGCGAGCAAGAAAAATGGCTCCGGACCAGTTCTTCAAGTCATGGCACCAGATGATGGTGTCCACAGCGGTGTTAAACTTAATCAGAGAAAAAAGGCTGATGCGCAGTCCCTGAAACACGGGCCGCTGGATAAAGATAGCGAGGGTAGATTAGCGACTAATCTTTCAAGCCGAGCTCGTAGATGATTAATGTTTTCTGTAACAACTTATTGTAGTTTAAACTATCAGTTAGAGCACAATATCAGTTAAGTTGTTAAGAATACTGTGGTAGACCGTATCATGATGCTATTTTTCTACATTGTAGCACGAAATTCTTCTTGACTATACACAACTGGTGAACATTTACTTTCTCAGGAGGCAGGTCTTTCGATGTAGTTAGGTCGGGTACCTTAGCATTTTCATTCAGAATAAAACTGTAAAGGCAGTTACCTTGACAGCCGTAATTCTTTCGTAAGGTTACAGGATTAGTTCTAATTCTACTTCCAACGGTAAAAGCTAAGACATATTCAGTAATTTAGGAGCAACAGTAGGTAGTCAATGATCGTCTCATGAACCAGCTGCACTGTTT